>SNQJ01S0022718.1:1579-13723 GCA_010110895.2 Picea sitchensis | reverse complement strand
GGAGGTCCGATGTGGGTAATCTCGTGACACGCATCTTCTCCCAAACGAATGGACCAGATCCTCGTCGCCATTTCCACCTGCTGTGGCTCCTCCTAGATGTAAATATCCCCGACGGTCCAGATTTGTTCTCCTACCGATCGAATGGTTGTCGCTGCTCCTCCTCAGCTTCTACGCTTTCTTCCCTGCACTTGGGAGAATTTCACTCTTTCAAAGGTCTCACCCTTTGCTGTCTTTCTCCTCTGCGAGCTCCTTGACTTCGAGCCTCGCACGCGTATGAAACGCTGCTCTTCCTGAGATTCCTTCTTAAATCTTTGGAGATCTGACCTCTACCTCCTGTAGAGTCTTCACACATGTACCATGTTGTCTCTCCTAAGATTATTCGAACGCTCAAACCCCTTGAGGGATTTTATCCTTCTTCTCCTTCAGATGGAGAATGAAATGGATTCCCTCCTAGCTATCCTTCTGCTCAAGCCTCTTCTTGAGTACTTCTGGGTATTCAGCAACCCAGTGATGGTCCTTCAGTGGACTCTCCCTTCACAATACGGAACTCAAAGAGTTCTCTTCACCTTTGTGCTTATCTGCACACTTCCTCAACGCCCTCCTGGTGGAGTATCTTCTCCTGTGCACCACTGTACACACACTCAATGTCCCCCTGGAAAAGCTTCTCAGAATCCTCAGTGATTCCGGTCTTTTGAACTCACAACAGAGTTCCTTCTCTATGCACTCCTTGCACTTGTGCTCAATGCCCACCTGGCAGAGCTCTTACAAAACCCCTCAGAGCTTCTGTCTCTTTCAACTCTCAACAGAGTGCTTCCTCAACACCACTGTGAATATGCTCGATGCCCACCCGGTAGAGCTCCACAGAACTTACAAAAAATTTATGTCTGCAACTGTGTTTCATCTACACAGCCTTGCCTCCAAGGTGTTCATCAACCTTGAGGTCTTCCTCCTATGATTTGTTGACTTCAGCTTTTGTGCCTTAGCACGTCTTTGTCTGAACCCGCAACGTTCAGAAATGAATCCTCTATGCACGACTCTCAGAACCCTCAGCGTTTTGTCACACCCTCCTGGGATGAAGCCTCAAAGACCTTCAACCGAAATCACACAAACTCCTACAGAATGCATTTACAATCATACATTCGCTACATAAAAGGAACATTCACAGACACCCATATAACACAGAATGACATGTAGGAATAACTTCTTCTGATTATATTAAAATGGCAAATGCCTGTTTATACAAAAGTGTTCTCGAGCTCTCTCTGGCTCTTCTCCTACTCTACCATCACTAACTCAAAATGAGATATGAAAATCTCTTTTACCTGAGGGCTCCATCGAGCGCTTCCCTCCAGGATTTACCTACCCTAATAAATTACATTCAATGGTTTTCTAGTCCAACATCTGGATCTAGATCTCAGCCGATCTAGCAATAAAGTTGATCCTATCTAATGCCTGCACAAAGGCACGGCTTCCATGGCTCACCAGCCTAGAACATTTAATTACATTCATTTCAAATTTAAATGATGATTGCGCCTCTCTTTATCCTTTGAATGTGTGCGCACTGATGTGGCTGCTGGCTGGATGACTACGTGGAGAGATCCTCCTACATCAGTTTTCATCAATATCTCCCAAGAGAAACTTGGATAAGAACTTGTTGAATCAACTAGGTTAGTATTAGACATAATGGTGTCATGAATTTTCAATGGATATCTCAATTATTAATCACTTTTTCATAATCACGAGTAAATAAGACAGGTGCACCCATTATCATATAGAGCTAAATGTGAAAATATATTCTTAAAGGATATCAAGGATGATTCATTTAGGGGTGAGTGTAACAATCTAGGAGGAATATGTATATAAGAGTAAAGAACAGTTCAACACAAGACTTAAATGATCCTAGATAGAAAGAACATGAAACGATTATCCCATACCTCCAATTACCTAAAGTGAAAACAATGTTAAGAACATAACCAAGATCATATCACCTTGGCATCAATACTAGATCGGTAACTTGTATCGAAACATGTTTATGCAGTATCAGAATAGATAGTACCAGAACATGACTCTGCAGTACCGGAACAGGACAATACCATAACATAACAGTACCAAAACATGATTCTGTTGTATAGGAATAGGAAAGTACCGGAACATGACTCTGCAATACCAGAACAGAACAATACCATAACAACATTCTACAGTACCAGAACATAACGGTACTTCAATGGGATAGTATTAGAATTTTGTAAATGACTATCAACTTCCAGCATAGAACATGTTGATTTGGACTTGCCGAGAGAATCTGAAAAGAATATGAAGGTCTCAAAAACCACTCCCCCATGCTTGAGGTTTTGTATGGCCTCATGCAAACAATGTGAGATGATAAAAAAGGTTGTTCAGAGGGTTGCGAACATCTGCAAAAAAAAACAAAAAGAAAACCAATAGAACTAATTGAAACTAGATTTTGTATTCATGCTTACAAATAGAAAATTCAGGGAAAATGTAAAAGGTTGATTTATTAGCTATGAATAAAATAGTTTGGAATTAACATTCAGTTTTAATTTCTATTAAAAAGATCACTTAATCAATCATCCTTGTGAAATAGTGGTCTTAAAATAGATAGGTAATGATAAAGCACGAATGCATCTTTTTTAACAGCTTATGGAAAAAGAAGAAATTTGAATAAATAGGTCATGAAGCACTCCCTTAAGTGTTATTTTTCATTGACAAGGATTCCTTCTCTTCTTTTGAAACCCTTCTAGTATTATGTGTGAATTCAGAGGATGAAGATATTACCTTCTCATAAAATTCCAAACAAAATTATCATAACTTTTAGAAATAAATCTACTATATGAACAAAAGATCTTAAACCGATTGCTTTATTATCTTTTGAAATTCCCATTTAGTAAAAGTATGAAAGATAGGTTGCATTGCACTTATATGCAACATTTATTTATTTAATTACTATCCTACTTTAATTGAACAAAATAAAATTTCCTTCAAGTATAGGAATACTTCCAATGAAACCATGTGCGTAACAAGGTTAGAAATATGTTCATACTCGGGTTTAAAACATAAATTTTAATGCATACCGGAGTATGAAGGGCCAACTACTTTGATGATGAGATCAAACAATAATGAAAAGTAAAAGAGTAGTGTTACTTGACAACTAAATGGAACCATCTTTCAATAGGATCAATATATTCTCATTTCCCTTATTTGTTTAGGCCACACAACATGTCCTCCTTTTCCATGCTACGCAGAGTATCTTCTTCAAGATGATTGGTCTTTGGAGTACATATAGGATCTGTTGAGAGTCATGCTAAGAACCCATCAATCTCAGGTTCTAATGGTTTCTCTTCATTGAATTATATACATGATTTTTTAGTCTCCTCAACAAATTGACAAGAAGAATCCAAAGGGACTTCTAAATCTTCGTATGGAGAGAAAAATAAATTATTTACTGTTGTCAAGATATGCTCTTCCTAAGAGGTGGATATCCTAGTTGTTCCTAGAATGTGAGAAAATTTTTGGAGGAACATTATTCAAGCTCTTCATCATCTGTGAATTACTCTAGCTGGTTGATGATCCCTGTCTCACAACACAAATTAGTACATGGGGGTTCTTACAACACCCCCAAAAATGATTTATCATCAAAGATTTGAATTTTAAAAATAAGAAATTAAAACTATTTGCAAAAATAAAACACACCAAACTTGAAATCCTTGCATTACTGGGACCCTACTATCACCAGTTTATCAGTTCACATAAGTCATCTCATCATAAATAAAACTAAATTTGCATAAATAAAAACACAGTTTTTCATAAAAGAAGAAAAAAATACACTTGGATTAAAAGAAAAACATTTTTGCATGAAAGGGAGAGGACAACCTAGCTTTGGAGCAACCCCACTAAAGTGGATGCGTGGGCTCCTCCCTCACATATTATCGTCTTATTTCTTCCCTTAGGTTGTCCATAAAACCAATCCAAAACCATTAAAGTGATCTAATTCAAATACTACCTATTACCATTTACAATGACACCAAAATGTTGGTGCAATTATGTGCATAATATATTACCAAACATAAATTATCGACCGATATTCATAATAAGTAGAGTTGATGCACTATATGTGTCTATACCAGATAGGTTATTATGTATGTTTAGTATATCTTAGATAAAAAAACCATTTAGAAACCAACACACACTTTTAAAAATAACACTCTTCACACAATTCAAAAGCTGGAAAGAAAAGATCATAAAAAAAATATGATTCAAACTCTTTCTCAGGTGACTAGTATTTTCATTATAGGCTCGTGAAGTAAAAATATGAACTTTGACTCTATTCCTACAACATMTAGACTAATAAAAACTAACACTCTGCATATGCTCAAAGGAAAACATCAATCAATACTAGAGGAAATCATAGGTGAACGAAGACACTCCATTTTGGGCACACGTAGGGTGAGAGATAGAGGTATTAGTTATACATGTATTCACAAGATGTAACTTAATTAATTCTAAAAGGAAATTATAAGTGTAAGGGAGAACTCCATTACAGGCTCGTGTAGGGTGAGAGAATAATATTTTATCATACACACAAAATCCATGAATTTCAACTTATCTCATTACTTCAGAAAAATAGAGTACAATTAATAGTTTTCAAAAACCATACAACATAATTATTCTTCTTCCCTTCAAGAACCAATCTTATAGAATAACAATTAATCTCCCTTCCTCAGACCTATGAGGTCTTATTTATACATAAAATCCATGGAGGAATTGATGAAACCGAATCCCCAAACTTAGAAAACATTTTTTACAATTTTAGGATAAATCCCCAAAATCTGGGTTTTTCATGAATTTGTCAAGATTTGAGTTAGAGATCCACCCATATCTTCTCAAAAAATTAAAATTTTGGTAAATTTCTCTCCTTTTACTCAATTTTCCACATTCTACAAAACCCATTTCATAGAATTTCTAGATCTAATGCCATATGCATGAAAATCGAGGCGGAAGTTGGTAGTTTGATGTTTTTGCTAATTTTTTTAGAATCATTCCCTTGAGTTGGAGGTCCACACATGTGATATGGGTGAATTATGACACACATGTCTGCATGTAAACATCTTTCTAGACAAATCCCATATCCTCGAGTTTCTTCTAGAAATATTTCAAATTTTGAACTATATCTGGTACCGGATGAGCACAGGAATAGGTACTAGACGAGCACAATTGCAATATTGTATTACCAGAATAGGTGGAGTATCGGAATAGAAGGATTACCGGATCAACACAGTTGCAATATTGTAGTACCAAAATAGGTGGAGTACCGGAATAAAAGGAGTATCAGATCAACATAGTTGTAATATTGTAGTACCAGAATAGGTGGAGTATCGGACGAGCCCCGAGGATGAATACCAGATGAGATAAATCCTTGTCATGAAAGATTCTTAAATTAATAAAATTAATTTAGAAGCATAAACAACAAGCATTTAATCCCAATTTAATTAATAAATCAAACAAATTATTCTTTCAACGTGAGTTACCTCATATATACACAATAATTGCTAAATGGCATGTATGTTGAGGAAGTAGAAACATAGTGCATATGTATGAGGCAAAATTGGTCAGGATATGGGACAAGATAAGAAAATTGGAGGTAAAAAAAATGAGACTCAACACCTACCACTAGACCAGAATTTGACATTTTGAATGAATTGAAGAATATCTGTGTCAAAATTCCCTTGTTACAAGCCATAAAGGACATTCCAATTTATAGTAAGGTGGTCAAAAAATTGTGTATTAAGAAGCCAAGAAGGAAGCAGAAGGATCCTCCAAAAGTACATTTGATAGGACAATAGGTTCCCAGTTGGACACCCTAAATATTAAAAAGAAACAGGAGGATTATAATGTAGCAATGTGCATATTTTTCCCAAGATGAAGGAGCAATCATTCCTCAAGGGAATTCCCAATAGATAATATTTCAGTTTGTGGCTTTTGCATTGAAGACCACCCAACTAAAAAATTCCCATCATTGCCCACTTTTTTATATATTTAAAGAAGTGGGGATCCTGGGGAATCCTCTTATGCACCTAAGAGGCCATGGAAGCCTAGGATTCAACCTACATACCCGTATCTACCACCTCAAGTTCCACCTTATTATCAACAATCACAACAGTGGAACTCACTAAGTTGGAAAAGATGGTCTACATAGTATCACCATCCTTGGCTACAAGGATGGAGAGGAGGGCATACCCAAGGAAACCCTCAAGCTCCACTCTTCTCTATGCCCACTCATCCTAACCCCCAGTTTCCACCAAACATCCCGCAGCTTCTGTCAGGTTTTGTTCCCCCATCTTTACCTCCTATTCCACAAGAACCTCAAAAATACCATAATACAAGCTCCACAAGACCGGCATTATTACCGACACAACCAATGCCCAACCCCAATAACAAACCATCTCAACCTCTTCATAATGTTGAGATGAAATCCTTTCTGACTTATGTTATTTCTCATGTTCCATTGCAAGAGAGTCAACTAAGCTCGGGAAAAGTTCTGGATAGGAAGAGGCCTTTAGTAGTCATCGAGGAAGAAGAAGAAGATGAAAATCCCAAATAACCCACATCTGACACTAACTGGGAATATGTTATCATTACTAAAGACTAGGAATCCAAGCTTCCCCAAAATGAACCTTCACAAATTACAAAAGCCCCTCCTTATCCATAAAGATTAGTGATTGAGAAACCTATTGTTGGTGTAATTATATGCATAATATATTACCAAACATAAATTAGTGACCGAGATTCATAATTAGTAGATTTGATGCACTATATGTGTCGATAACAGATAGGTTCCTATGTCTGTTTAGTATATATTAGATAAGAAAACCATTTAGAAACCAACACACACTTTTAAAAATAACACTCTTCACACAATTCAAAATATGGAAAGCAAAGATCATAAAACAAATATGATTCAAACTCTTGCTCAGGTGACTAGTCTATTCATTATAGTCTTGTGAAGTAGAAATATGAAATTTGGCTCTATTCCTATATCATATAGACTAATAACAACTAACACTCTGCATATTCTCAAAGGAAAAATCAATCAATACTAGAGGAAATCATAGGTGAAGGAAGACACTCCATTTTAGGCACATGTAGGGTGAGAGATAGAGGTCTTAGTTATACATGTATTCACAAGATGTAACTTAATTAATTCTGAAAGGAAATTCTAAGTGGAGAGATAGAGGCTCCACTTGAGACTAATTCTTGAAACACAACAACAATCATTAGAATATCTAATCTAGCAAATGACACACACAAAAACAAAATTTAATCAATCATGAATCATTTCACTCATACTGTACACAATATTCTTACTCACTCAACACCAACAAATGTATCATTGAAACATAACAGGACTGAAGTTAAATGCTATGATTAAGTACAAAATTATTCTATTCACACACACACAAAAATCTAGAATTATATTTACAAATAAAATACAAGGAATCTTAAGAGACACTTATAGAGAATAAGATTTGATCATGCACATGAAATCCATGATTTGCAACTTATCTCATTACTTTAGAAAATCATAGTACAATTAGTAGTTTTCAAAAACCAATCTTACAACATATTTATTCTTCTTCCCTTCAAGAACCAATATTATAGAATAACAATTCCTATCCCTTACTCATACCTATGAGGTATTATTTATACACAAAATCCATGGAGGAATGGATGAAACCGAATCCCCAAAATCAGAAAACAATTTTTACAATTTTAGGATAAATCCCAAAAATCTAGGTTTTTCATGAATTTGGATAGATTAGAGTTAGATATCCACCCATATCTCTCAACAAATTTAAATTTTGGTAAAGTGTTGATTCTTTACTGAATTTTCCACATTATAGACAAAATCCATTTCGTAGAATTTCTAGATCTGATACCATATGCACGGAAATCGAGGTGCAAGTTGGTAGTTTGAGATTTTTTCTATTTTTTTCATAATCATCCCCCCTGAACTCGATGTACACACGTGTGATATGGGTGAATTATGAAGCATAGGTCCGCATGTAAAAATCGTTCTGGACAAAACCCATGTCACCTGTTAGCACTCTGTAAATTTCCTAGAGGTTGAAACAGAAGAAATCTACGAAGGTAACTTTATCCAATCACTTTTAAAGCTGGGATCTAGCCCTTCCAGCTTCAGAGAGGGATCTCTCTATATGATTTAGCTTTGTTTTTAATTCAGATATTAGGCTAGGTAAAGAAACTGTGGGTTTTGTAGTCAAAGAGTTTGTAAATTGGTTGAGACARTCTACACCTCCATYGGGCTATGSGGTCTGTATTTAATTAAATATGAGAAACAACCAGAAACGCCAAAGAAGACTTTCAYARGGHGAGATAATATACTCACTSGATMTTTTAGTAATTTAAATGATGRACARAAGAAAAGAYAAGAAAGATAACTTCAACTAACAAGCAGTTAAGAATTTCTTAATCGAAGATATCAGAGGATAAACATTAAAATCTTTAGAATCAGAAACAGGGTATCAAAGATAAATCCTGCAACATTACGTTACTCTTAAAGATTAGTTCCAGAAAATAAAATGATAACCGAGAAAGGAAAACATTCAACTTAGAAGATCAACATCACCAGTGAACATACGCAAGAATCCTGTAAAAGTGCCTCCTCTTTATTAATGGCATCTCTCTCCAAAAATATTACAATTTGACAGCGATAGGGTGTGAGAATCAACAACCCTCAATACTTCGAGAGTTGAAGTATTTATAATTCAAATTACAAACGTTCATGTCATAACTGATCAGGACGTGCTCATTCTATTTTTAGTCTAACTACTTTAACTAATCAAAAACTGTTTGATGACTCAGTACAACTGCATCCAGAATTTCTGGGGTAGGCCATTGGCGAGGTGCGTTCGCAACCTCTTTTGACTGGACAGGTGACTGGATTGTGAAAGCTCGTCTGCTAATCTAGTAGATCACAAAGTTCTTCCCATCTGATATGACTTGGCACTGCGACTTTAAGTAATTCTCTGATACACTTCATCCATGTCTGTATACTTAGCAAATGTAGGCTTAATGAGGAATATATATCTAATCTCGTGTTGGATACTAATATCCAACTTCAGGGCATCCATGAATACTTTGCCTGTGATGCTCCCTTGTATCCCTACAAACTTGGAACTGTCCTTAGACACTTCAGCCAATCTCTTCCTGTAATCAGGGAGTGTCATTAGTTTGTCATTAATGACCTTCAGACCAGGTAGGCCTTTCTTTTGGAGAGCATCAATCTTATTGAAGAACTTATGTAGTCCTTGATCCATGACTTGAACCTTTTCCTCAAGATGAAGCATTAGACTTCTCTTGGTTAAAACCCTTTTTACCTCAAGTATAGTCTATGTTCTGTCCTCGATCTTTAATTCTTCAAGTTCCTCTCTGGTCTTGGAATTCAGGACCCTGATGATCTCATTTTCTTGTGCTAGCATGTCTCCCAGCTCCACTCTGATTTTCTCAACGGCATGTTTGCTCCTCTGGAGCAACTCATTTTGTTCAAACATGATTTGAATCATTGGCCAGATTTCATTGATGGACTTGGTGATGTYTGTCCATACAATCTCTTTGACCTCAGCCAAAGTCTTCCCTGCCATTGTTTGCTTTTGGAGCTGCTGTAACTCCTTCCTGAGATGCTCTGTTACCTTCTTTTCTTTGGATAGACTTGTCTGAAAGGAAGTTTTGAGCTCTTGGAGGTTCTCCACTTCTTTCTTAAGCCTGCTGATTTATGTCTCTTGCAGGTTCATTTTCTCCATGGACTTGGCAAGGTTTGCTATTCCTTATGGTAGTGACACTGGTGTTGCAGAGGGGATTGTTGTCACTGTTGCGGTGCCTACTCATGAGATAGGAATAACACTCAATGGAATGACTTCCATTGGTTTCATCTGCTCTTTCTCTTTCAGTAATCTTTCCATCTCCACCTCCATCTCTTTGAGCTGAGCATTTTGCTCCATGAGCAAATTTAGCATCTTATCCTTCTCACCTTCTTTCTTTGCTATCTCCTTCGTCTGTGAGTCCTCTTTGGGAGGGAGATTCAGTTGTTTTCTTAGGGATACGATGTCTGCATTTTTCTTCTTAATCATCTCTTCTACCGCATTGACATTTGCAGGGTCATAGCCGATCTTTAGAACCAGCTCTTCCAATGTCTTGATTCTGTTGTCTTTTGTGAAAGATGATATTTTCTCCAGCTTGAGTTGAGTCTGAGCATTGTTCAATGATACATGAAATTTTTCTGTAGAAGATGAAGCATGTGCCAATGTGTGAAAAACCATCTCCCCTGTTTGTTTGTGCAGATCCATCTGATCTGCTGGATGCACGTCCTTCGCTTGGAATTCGAAGGTGGCCCTTTTGTAATCTGAGATCACCTTGGGATCCAGTACCTGTGCTTGAAGGTAAGCCATGTGCATCCTACCCATTTCTGTGTCAAATGCCGAAAGAAGCCTATGTTGAGCTGTGGATGACTGCTTCCGAAACTGGGCATAAGTACTGCTAGTGAGGGTCTGTTTCTTCTTCTTCATCAAATCATACTTTTCAAAAATGCCCAACTTGGGCCCAGTCTTGCTTTGTTGAGTATCCAGGGGAGAATTTGTGGATTTCTTCGGTATTGCTGTTGTGATTTCCTTATGCTGGCTCGAACCGAAAGGTGGAATGATCGGCTTGACCCCTGTGGTAGCTACTATGGTAGGTGGGACTTCTTGTTCTACTGTCACGCCAGGCGTTGAAACTGTCTTTGGCCTCTTGGTGTGAATTTGGAACTCCTCTGATGACAACTCTGTTACAGGGGGAGACGACTCCTGTCAGGGCCTCTTCTCCTTGAGGACCTGAGGTGTGGTATTGGGTGTCACACTCGTCGAGGGCACCTGCTGTTCCAGTTCAACTTGTTGTTCCATTTCGACCAAGGTGTCAGGCACCCATACTGTTTGATTTGCAAATTTTTCGATCTCTGGCTTGGACTCATGAGCATACAAGACATTCTTATTTTTCACCCTCATTTCCGAAATGATCCGGAATGGATCATAGTGTCATGTGAAACTCGTAAATAATTTCATCTCCTTCAACATTCTATTCGCTTCTTCCCCTGTGCCTCGACTATTGCAGATGAAAGAACCAATCTTCCCCTTGATTCTCAATTGCTGCTTCTTCTTCAGGGAAACAAAATGAATGTCAATTGAATTCATTATCTGCCTAATATATTCTAATGCAAATATTCTTATCGGAACGTACTTTGGCAGCTTGTAGGGTGCCAATTCGCACCCGAAAACTCTGATCTCAGTGTGATTCTGATACAAGAACCAGTCTCCTGTCTTTGCATTGTCCGAGAGATGTAGAATTATCTGGACCTCTTCATTTATTCGTGGTTCAGGCCTGCCGCTCAGCATGCTTACCAATAGGTGATAGAACAGATCAATGAAAACCTTAAAGCTATACTCTATGGAGTTATGCTTCAGAAGAGAAGTCCATGCTGTGACTGGCTGGGGCCTTCCATCTGAGTCCATCTTCTGCATGGAGAAACTCAATCTGTCGGCTTGAAAATAAACGAACATGTATGCCAGTATAGAAGAATATTTGAACATCCCCTCTGTGCCAAAATTCATGAACTGTTCGTGAATACTGTCGGCCAAGAAGGTGTTGTAATTGAACTGAGTTGTGGGCTTTTCATCATTTGAGAAAATGGACAGAAAACCCAGGATGGGCTCGTCTACCCATTGGTCAGAATAATAACCAAGCAGGGCATAAAGGGAAGAAATGATTTGGTTTCCTTTGGTGGAGAACATGGATGAAGGGTAAGGGGGATTTGTGGAAGGGAATTGAGAGGAAGTAGGAAGGAAAAGCTCGAATATCTGAGCTCTCTGAGGAAAGGTCATTTTATGATATAGCTCAGTGAGGATTTCTAAATTGAAAGGGGACGCAGATTCAACACGGGGAATTTGCATCATCTGGTCAATGTCTTCGGGAGTGATGAAGAAGAGGACGTCTCCAGGTGAAGAGACGATGGCCCTCTGGTCGAGGATATAGTGGGCTTGGCATTTCAGCGTGAATTCAGGAAAGTGATGTATCTGG
>SNQJ01S0022717.1:39462-56144 GCA_010110895.2 Picea sitchensis | reverse complement strand
CAAACTCAAGCTCACATTGGAGGAATATCTTAGGCCATATCCAACTGTGCCTCACATTTATCTCAATACATGTTTTAGTGAGTCTGTCTCGATTGACTTATGAAATGACTAGGAACATTTACTACATGGAATGAATCAAGTCTGGTGTTAACCAAATACATTAGTGATCTGATCAGTTGAGGACCAGTCTCATCTAAATCATCATCAATATTCTTCTTTAAATCCATCACGGTGGATTTTGCATTCTGTCATACTAAACTTCTTTAATATTTTCATTGTATATTTTCCTTGATTCAGGAAAATCTCATTGGTCCTCTGTCATACTTCTTGTCCTAAGAAGTTGTGCATCATAATTAGATTTCTCATCTCAAATTTTATAATTCAATGTTTACTTCTATCCAACAACAAGGCTTTCTGAATAAGTCATCAAAATCAGGCTCTCGTCACCACACTGTAATGATATAGGTTTGGATCAACAACATTCTTGTTGAAATCCAAACTCATCAAGAATCTACCTATCTGGTATGTTTTCCAACTCATGGATGACAATACATATGGAAGTGTATCAGGTTCACTGGATCAAGTGTCTCATTATAGACAACTCCCTCTGTTTGTGAGAAACCTATGGCTATATATCTCATTTTGCATTTCTTGACACTTTCATTAGTTGCATGCTTGATCATATAGATCCACTTGGAAGTTACCACAGATTTCCATTTCTGGTCCCTGAATAATATCTTATGCATCATTTTGGTATTCTTTTATTATGGCATCTTTCCATACTGGTTCTCTTGTTGTTTATCTAAGACAAGGAGTCTCAACATCAGTGAAGTGGCTCATAACTCAAGGATAGCTCGAAAATCTCTTTTGCTTTCTCAGAATGTGCCTTGAGAGGTTTGTATGTTTCTCTACCTCTTGCAAAGTGAGTCTAGGTAGGCATTTTATTCCCTACTGCAATATCTCTAAACATATCAACTGGAGAAATTGGATAACCTAGAGTAATGTATGTCTCCTTCTGAATTGTTGAAGGGGGAGAAGGTGTTGTCTCACTGTCAATCTCCATCTAAGATTCTCTAGGTCTTTGAAAACCTGTCTCTTCCTCAAGGACAATGTTTATGCTTGTCTCAATCTGTATCTCACTAGAGATTTCGATCTAGGATGTCTGTGAAGATTCAATGTATCCTTTCTTCCTAAATAATCTAGCTTGGACTTCTTCTCTTCGGGTACATAAAAATACACTGGGAACCTAAATAACCTGAACTGTTCAATATTAGGCTTCATTATGGTGAAGACTTCTCGGGGAGTTATGTTTTTCAAAGTCTGGTGAAGACTCTTGTTCTACACACATATTGTGTCATGCATGCTTCTTCCCACGGAATCATAGAAGGATTCTGATCATGCTTTATTGGTTACCTCAATGGTGGTTCTATTCTTCCTCTTTCTTAAATAGTTTTGACACCCTTTGAGTCAAGTGACTCCCTCTAAAGAGTAAGCATGTTCTTTTCTTTTTAACCTATCTGGAACAAGAAAACAACAAAAAAAAGGAACCGACACAGGAATATCTCCTAGAGGAGAATAATGAGTACATCTCTAGAATCAAAATAACTTAAGGAATGTTGTCACAACTACAACACCTACATGTAATGTAGAAAACTTATAGGAATATAGGTTTAGAGGGATGACAATAACAACAATCAAACCTGGAGTCTTTACTTTGAGTGAGTTGTTCCGCTAAATGCACTGAGATCCCTCTGGATTCATAACTTCGGCAAAGGTTCCCTCCTCCTGCAATTTCCCTCATGACAATGATAATAATATATACAAGTGCATACCTGAGAGTGTACACCAATGAAGTCTCTCCTTGTTTTTTTAGTATCCACCTATACTCTGGTATAGTAACAACTTTCTGCATGCTTAGAAGAGACCTCAGACTTGGTCCTTTTATACCTTAGGGACTCCTTTAGATTTTAAATGTGTAAATGTTCAGTTTTCTCCAGACTTTGTGAGTGTATCTTCTATGTATATTTCTTCTATGAATATATTCATACTTCATTTTGCATGGGAACTGCCAACAGTAACTGAGTATTGTCTACAACAAGTCGATCCAAAACAGTGAAACAACCTGAAGGTGATATCCTGTCCTCAAGTGTGAACTTACCATCCACCAAGTGGGTCTCAACATCCCATATATTAACAATCATATCACCAAGATGTAGTTGCAATTTTATTGCCACCATTGGCTAAAGAAATCATCTTTACTCGACCTTTACCAACTCTAATCAGGTCTACATGGTGACATGAAACCTCTGTTGTTTTATAACTTGCACCAGGCAGGGTACTTTCTCATTGTTGATACAAAGAGCCTTGATTTCCTGTAAGTATTACAACAATACTTGTAGCTATCATAACTCTTAAATTTTGGCAAGTGGTCATGCCTTTTAGGAGGCTTGTCATGGGGTTCTTCTTGTTGTAGCAGCCTTGAACTTCATAAAAATAAATTATTTCCTCAGTTATATGTGCCACAGTTAAAGCAATGGAGGGAGAGATGATTTCTGCTAAGACTTCTCAAGTATTCATGAACCACTTTGTTGGCTCTAATGTCCCAAAGATTTAAAGAACGCTTTGATCCAGCTAGACAAAAATTAAGTCATTTCCATGTGAATGAGACTTTGAAATACTTACAATTTGATGTTCATAAAATACTCGTAATTGACTACCAATATCAACATCTGTCAACTGAGAAGTTTTGTCTAAAGAAATATGGTTGAATGTTAAGGTGTGTTGTTGTCCCTTTAAATATTCCTCTCTCAACACACTGTTTTTTCCCACAATCCTAGGCTTTCTACATGAAGCTTACACAATTTTTAGCATCCCACAGTCTCCATAGGACAACGACCTTATTATTTTTTTGAGGATAGTCTCAAATTTTTGGACAGCCTCGAACTGAGGTAAATTTTGTCTAGACAATCTCAAAATTTTGGGTTGCACCAGCCTTGATTTCATTTGAGAAGGGGTCTGACCCTTCTTCTTTAGGTGTCTGATGTTGGGGTATATCTGTGGTATCTAAGGAGGGGCCTTAGAACAATCCAGATTCTTTAACAGTGATTGTGGCTACATTCTTCCTAGGTTGAGTTTACTACATGGAGGAGATCTGGCCCTCCTTATCTACTAGAGATCTGTTACAAGGGGTCCGACCTTATCAACAACTATAGATTTTTCCAAGGAGAGGTCCGACCCTCTTCTCTTCACCCCTACAACAGACCTTACCTTTAGTTTTGTAGTATGCAATGGTTTTCTTCAAGCCTGTTCTCATACCATGTTGATTTTTCATAAGCTAGGTTAAGCATGAAGTTTATTTCATTTTAGCATTTCACTTAACCATAAACAATAATGTTGCAGCAACGAAGATCACAAGAAGAAGCACCATGCACAAGAACACAAGAAGTACCATGGGAAACCCTTCTCAACAAGGGAAGAAAACCCAGCCAAATCCTTCGCTATATTCTTCAAGAGAAAGACCTTCATCACCAAGAAAGACCTAGCACACAAGAGGGTGCCCAAACCCTAGAAGACTAGTGCCCGAGAGAGGTGTGCATTTTTCCCAAGTAAATGTACTTGCTGAAATTTCCAAACTCATATGAAGAATATGATTCCACAATGGGGAATCTTCCTTTACTTATATTAGACTTATCCTATCAACCAGAGTGTCTATTGGCTCAAGAAGGCCAACCTCACTAAGTCACAATATAATTATTATTATTATTATTATTAACCATATTAAATATCTTTTACATTTATTATTAATCACATTAAGGTGGGGGCAACCTCACATAGCTGCAATCATCAACATTTTGGTATTAGTCTTGGCATTGTATTGACAATCTATTATTGAGGAAGTTTTTGCTCGATTTTCTCCCCCATTAGGTTTCCAAGGATAAAATATTGTGTTTCTTTCAATAATGGTGTTGTTTTGGAAATGCATTGAATAAATTAAAAATAGCTTAATAACAACATTAAAACTTAACACACCTAACCATGATTTGATGTGTCTTTTAATCTCTTCAAACACTAAACCAATATTTCTTATATAAATTTAACAAAAATATTATTTTCATTAGATTACACATTCTGAAAATTGAAATTGCAAAATCCTAAGATCATTTTAACCCATTTGTAAATGATTTAAAAAAAAATAGCTAAAGACTTCCAAATTGTTTAGTAATTATTTTACTAGAACTAGCGTTGTTACATTTAGACATGACAAAGGTGATTAAATGGATTGGAGCTAGACACATGCAATACCAAACTATTTAAATATATTGAAGATGGATAAAGTTATCAGACATGCCACGTGGATCACAACTTGTGGTGGGGCAGGCTCTCCTACAAGGTGGGGACTCAACCCACCGTTGAATAGTGAATATATCTACAACAAAGGTTTGAGTATACCTAATCGTCTCTGGTCACATGTCTTACCTTCTGTTTTGTCACAGTGGATCGACTATGATTATACTTCAACACAGATGTCGTGTACTAGATTTTTCATAGAATGTGGCTTGAAGATGGAGTAGAGTAGGTTAAACAGGTAGCAAATAGATCCGCTTTTTAGGCAAAAGAAAAAATGGGCCTCGGCCAGATTTTCATTTAATTTTGCATTTTAAAATAATCAAAATATTAATAATAATAATAATAATAATAAATAAATAAAAAAATAAATCAATCAAAATTTTGAATTGACCAGAATTTAAAACTGCACCAGAATCTGTCGAAAAAGACACTTGAGATCCAAAGTTAGCTTACTCCGTTTGAAGATATCGGATTGTTTTGTAGTACATACTACTAGCACAGCCGTTAATTCGTGGCTGAGAACGCCAAAAGTTATCGGCTCATGCTCATAAAACGAAACGCTCTATGTCAGCCATCGAATATGAAACGCCAGATTAAAATTTTAGATTAAAAGATCATTAATCGTGCCCATTAGCTTAATTAAATATATCAACGATCAGTCACTGGCCACTAAAAATATCAACGATTAGTCTTCGTTTGTGAAAACAAGAGACAACACTCTCACACGTGCACGAAATTGAAAGAAATGGGTACGTTTCTACAAGGTATTCCCTTCTCCCAAAATCCACTTTTTTTTATTATTGAGTGAAAAATTATTATTTTTAATATTTAAATGTTTTTATGGTTATTATTAAATATAATTTTTTTATTTTTTTTTATTTTAGTGTTTTTAATTATGTATGAAGATATAGATCTTTATTTTACAATAATGTAATATACATATTAAACTAAAAAATATATGTTTTTAACCATTAAACCTATACATATTGACCTATACATATTGTAGATATCTTTATTTCACAATAATATGGTACATGTTAAACTTAAAAATACATATTTTTAATCATGAAAACTATACAGGTTTTTGGAGGTCTCTTTTGACAGACTCGTTCGTTTTATCATCCATTTTGATCAACGATTCCTGTTGAATCTGACATGCCCTACGCATAAAATAAAATTCAAATTTATGGTAAATCAGGGGCTAAATCCTCGGAAAAAAGTATTAAAAGAACTGAAAAAAACCATGAATCGAAATTGAAGAAAAGCATGAGATCTGGTTTTTGGATTCACCAGCTGTCTCATCTACTAACAGTTTCTTCCGTTAAACTCATCTGCGTTTTTGCATTTATTCTTCCGTTAGAGTAGATAAAGATCGTAACTTCTTGAAGAGAGAGGAACTACGTTTCATCTGCTACCGGTTCTTCGTTTGTAGAGAGAGGGGCAAAGGCGGCAAAACATCTATCCGTTGGAAGGATATATATATATCGAATCTTACACATTTCCAACATTTACCTTCTCCTTCCTCCTCTATCCATGCTCTGGTATGTCTGTGTGAATGGGTTTTTGAGTCTCATTCGAATTTGAGTCTGTGCTGTCTGTGTGTCATCGGTTGTATGGGTTTCAGTTTGTGTGGTCTGTGTGTGATCGGTTGTATGGGTCTGAGTCTGTGTGGGCTTTAATGTTTGAGAGTCTGAGTAGAGGAGGAGGCTAGGCAGGCCTGGACTGGAATGGAGGAAATAAATTGAATCATCCATTCGAGCAGACGAACTTCTAAGGAATCAAGGACGCAGCCAATCTGTTCAACAGTCTTTTGGATCATGAAGATCAATGCTCTCTCTCAATGCTTCTTACAGGTACATTAGCTTCTCGGTGCTCTTCTCTGCTCTGCTCTGCTCTCAGAAACCCTAGAAGCCCCAGTAATTTCGTTTCTGTTAATTTCTTCAGCCTTGCAATGAGGGTTCCGTTCTGTTCTGATCTGGGCTTCCTATGTGACACCAGGATCGAATGAATAAGCGATTTCGACGGTTATCCATAAGCAGAGCCACTACTGCTCAAACCCTTCAACTAATCCATCAAATCGCTATTCCACTCCTGTGTATGTCGTGTTGAGGTTCTCTCCTTCACATCATCCAAGTCTGAGGCTGAGGATTTCTGCTGCTCGAACCAAACCAAATATAATCGCCGTCCAACTCCAATTCCAGGAATGTCTTCTCCTCTCCATTAGAATAATTTATTTTAGTTTCTCCATCAGTGTACTTCCGTTTAACCCTCTTCTGTGTTTATTATATGTAGTTTCTCCGTTAATTATTTTATTATATGGAGATTGAGATTTGGGTTGGTTCTTTGCAATCGAATTTTTTTCTCCTGATAAAAAATTTCTTCTCGGTTTGGTTTTCAGCATTTTATATTTATGAATATATTTTTCTTCTCGGTTTGGTTTTTAGCATTTTATATTTATGAATATATTTTGAATCGTTATTTTATACACGAAGCTTGCACATGTTTCTTTAAGTTTTTACACACGGAAGGCTCTTGGGGTTTTTATGGTGGTAGGATATACCTTCCCATGAGAAATAAACATGGGATACAATTGATTTCTCTTCTCCTTAATGAAAAATTTCCATGAAAAATTTCCAGCCTTGCGAGTAGGGTTGGGTTGGGTTGGGTTCTGTTCTGATCTGATCAGGGCTAAAAAAATGATGTCCATGGATTTCGATGAGCAGAGTCATTAGTATTCAAAATCGTAGCCGAGGGGGTTAACGCTGTTTTGCTTTTCAAACCAAATAAAATCGTTCTATCCAAATCATGCCGAAGGCTGCTAAACTATTAAAACGAAATCAAATCCAAATCATGCCGAAGGCTGCTAAACTATTAAAACGAAATCAAATCGCAACTCTAATTACAAGTACGTATGGCTCCTGCTCTGATCTGTTGTTAATTTGATTTAACCTTTTTTCTGGTTGTTAGTTTGATTTAACTCTTCTAGCTGTTTATACAGTTTGAGTGGGCTTAATGGTTAAGAATATGTGTTTCCTTTTAAGAGATTAAAGGTTTAAATCCAGAACAAGTAGGATATGTATACCTTCATAAACTTTACCAGTCAAATTAATGAAAGTCTCATACACCAATTTGATGTGTTGGCTTGACAGTAACCTTAAAAATAGATTATTATTATTATTATTTTAAGTTATTGGGTTGTTTTTTTCAATCCACATTTTAAAATTTGTCACTCAACAAAACAGCATAGTTTATAACTTTTAAAAAAATATGAAAGACTTTTTAAAGTTGTTCTGGTGATAGAAAACCCCATCTCTGTTTATTAAGTTTAGATTATAAGTTTTTCATTGATAAAGTTGTTCTGGTGATAGGAAACCCATCTCTGTTTATTAAGTTTAGATTATAAGTTTTTCATTGATTCTTGGCCATCATTATTATTTATGAACATGGTTTTATATTTATTTATTATTAATTTTTATATGATTGGTAAATCACTCTTTTCTCAGTAACGTTTTAATGAATATCACTGTAAATTTATACGTCATTACCATTTAGTATACATATCTTTTATATAATTTATTTTTATAAAAAAGATGATTAGAATTTTTATACTAATGAGAGATTTTACATTTAAATAAATAGTCATATAAACATATGAATACACTTGTTAAGTAAATAGTCATATATAATTTATTTTTATAAAAAAGATGATTAGAATTTTTATATTAATGAGAGATTTTACATTTAAATAAATAGTCATATAACATATGAATACACTTGTTAAGTAAATAGTCATATGTACATAGTGATAGGATAAGCAGTTGTTAAATAAATAATGATATTGATATTTGGATTTATAATTGTTTTCTTATATATTTTATGGAAAATTTGTTGAAATAAAGTTTAAAAATGGATATTTTTTTCAAATTCAATATTAATAATATAAATAATAATTTTATTAGGATATTAAAAATAGATATTAATTTTTTTTAGAATTTAATATTAATAATATAAATAATAATTTCACTAAAATAAGAAAGAGTAAAATGACTTATTAAACTTTATTTTTGAAATATGTAGATTTACTTAAAATTTAGATTTGATTAGGATAAGATTTGCACTTATTTGTATTTGTTAGATTTAAATATGGTAGATTTATATATTTTATTTTTTATATATTATAAAACTTCAAATTATTTATTAAAATTTTTATTTGTTTATTTATTATGTATTTTATATGTTTGCTTATTATAATATACTTATTTTTGTGTTTATTTATAAAATGTGTTTATTGAATTTTATATGTTAAATTTGTACATCAAATGAAATGAGATAATGGATGTTTTATTTTTTTTTAATATTATAAAATGAATGCCATTCATATTTTTATAATGTGTATAATGTTATATATTAATACATGTCATTTAATGCAAGGTAATCATATGTTAGACTTAGGCTTGGGATTCAGATTTAGTCTTTAAGCATTAAGTTTATGTTTAGGATTAGGATTTAGACATGTGCTTAGGGTTGAGGTTTGGGATTGAGATTTAATGGATTTAGGCATAAGATTAGGGTGGGGTAGATTAGTTTATGTGGGATAAGGTAGAATATATTAGGTTAGGTAGGGTAGGTTACATTAGGTAGTTTAGTTCAGGGTAGGGTAGATTCATCTAGGTAGGGCTAGCTAAGATAGGATAATGTAGGCTAGGCTAAGGTAGTCAAGGGAATGGTAGTTTAAATTGAGGGTGGAGTATGCTAGACTAGGTAAGTTAGTGCATGATTAAGATTAGTATTAGGATTCACGCTTAGGCTTAGGAGTTTACGCTAGGGTAGAGTAGATTAGGTTAGGTAGGGTAGTTTATTCTAGAATAGTGTAGATTAAGATTAGGATTAGAATTCACGGTTACACATAGAATTGGGTCTTAAGGATTTATACTTAGGATTGGGGCTTATGATTTATGTTTAAAGTTAAGTTAGAGTTAGGTAAGTTAGATTAGTATATGTAGGCTAAGTTAGGCTAGATTAGGTTGGGTAGGGTTGGTTGTTATAGAAAATGGTATATTAGACTAAGTAGCTTATGTCAGGGTGGGGTAGGGTAGGATGTGACATAATAGGTTAATGTAAGGTAAGGCAGTCCAATATGGGCTATAGCAGGCAAGGGAAGGGTATTTTAGATTAAGGGTATGATTAGATAGGCTAGGTAACACAGGGTAGGGTGGGATAGTGTGGGCTAAGATAGGTAGGCTAATCTATAATAGTGGTAAGGTAGTTTAGTGTAGTTTAGGGTATAGGGAGATTAGGCCAAGTAGGTTATGCTAGGATCAGATATGTTAGTGTAGGGTAGGAAAAGGTGTCGTATGCTAAGGTAGGGTAGGGTAGGTTTTTCTAGAGTAGGTAGATTAGGATAAGTAGACAAGGCTAGGTTAGGGTAATTGCAGGCGATTCTAGAGTGGGGATGATTAGTATTTGTAGGCTAGGTTAGGGTATTGGTAGTCTAGGGAGGAGTAGGTTAATCTAAAGTAGGGTAGATTAACATAGGTTACAATAGTTTTAGTCTAATCTAGGGTAGGGTAGATTAGTGTGTGTAGTCTAAAGTAAGGCACTGGTAGTCCATGATAGGTTAGATTAGGTTATGTAGGGTAGCTTGATCTAAGATATAATAGATTAATTTAGGTATGAAAAGGTAGGGTAGGATAACTTAGGATAGACTAGGGTAATGTAGGGTAGATCATATTAGGATATGTCAGTGTAGGGTGGGGTAGGCTAAAACAACATAGGGTAAGGAATGTTAGTTTTATTTAAGATAGATTAGTCTAGGATAGGTATGTAGGATAAGGTAGTTTAGGTTAGGGAAATAGTAAATTAGGGTAATTAGATAGGGTGGTTTGAGGTAATTGGATAGTAGGCTAAGGGAGGGTATATTAAGTTAGGTATAGTAGGTTAATTTAGAGTGGATTAGGGAAAACCAGTCTTTGTAGGATAGGGCAGCGTAGAATAGATTACATTAGGAAGGGTAAACTTAGATTATATTACGTAGTATATGTTTTTGTAGGATATATTAGGCTAGGTAGGATAATAGAAGGTGGTGGTAAGGTATGTTAGGTGATGTAGGCTATGATAGTGTAGTGGTAGGGTAGTGTAGTGTAGTTTAGGGTAGACTAAATTGGGATAAGAAGGTTAGGATATGATACAAAAGATCAGTGTAGGGTGGGGTAGTCTAAGGTAGGGTGGGATAAGGTGTCCAAGATAGTGTATGATAGGATGTGTTATGTAAGTGTAGGCTAGGGTGGTTAGTCTAGAGTAGGTAGATTCGGTTATGTTGGTAGGGTTAGGTTAGGATAGTTGTAATCTAGTCTAGGATAATGTAGGTTAGTCCAAAGTAGGTAGGTAAGGTTAGGTTAGGGTAGGGTATATTACTACGTTTAGGTTAAGTTAGTGTAATGGTAACTTCTAGGGTAAGGTATATTATGTTAGGTAGGGTAGGTTAATCTAGGATAGACTAGACTAGACTAGGAATTATAGGTAGGGCTAGTTTAGGTTAGTGGTAGGGTAATGTAGGATATATTGTTGAACGTGGGGTAGATTAAGGTCTATTATGTTAGTGTATGATAAGGTGTGTTATGTTAACGTATGCTACGCTAGGGTAGGGTAGGTTAGTTTAAAGTATAGTGGAGTAAACTAGGTAGGAAAGCCTAGGTTAGGGTAGTTCTAGGTTATTCCAAAGTAGGGTTGGTTACGTTAGGTAGGAAAGGATAGGTTAGGGTAGTTATGTGATTGTCTAAAATAAAAGTAGATTAGTATGTATGGTCTAGGATATGGCACTAGTATTCCATGATAGGTATATTAGGTTAGGGTATGGTAGTTTAGTATAGGGTAAAATATAATAGTTTAGCTATGTTAAGGTACGGTAGGATAGCTTAGGGTAGTGGTAGAGTAGATTATATTAGGATATGTTAGTGTAGGGAAAAATAGGCTAAAGTAGGGTAGGGTAGGATATGTTAGTATAGTGTAGGATAGTGTAGTCTAGGCTATGCTATTTTAATGTAGGAAAAGGTAATTTAGGTTAGGTAGGTACGCTAAGGTACTCTAGGCTAGGAAAGTGGTAAATTAGGCTAAGTGTGACAGGGTGGTTTTAGCTAACGTAGTGGTAGGCTATGGCAGGGTAGATTAAGTTAGGTATAGTAAGTTATTCTAGGATAAGCTAGATTAGGTTAGGCGGGCCAAATTAATGTTAGGGAGTCTAAGTACACTAGGATATAGTACTAGTAGCAAGTTAGTGTTAGGCTAGTTACACTATGTTCTAATAAGGTAGATTACTCTAGGTATGCTAGGGTAGATTAGGCTAAATAAGTGAAGCTAAAGTATGGCGGGCTAAGATATGATCGATTAGTGTAGAGGAGGTTATAGTAGGTTAGGTAGTGTAGTTTAGTTTAGGGTAGGGTATATTACACTAGGTAGGTTAAGATGGGACATGTTAATGTAGGATAAGCTAGGGAAGTCTAATCTAGGAAATGGATAGATTCTAATAGGATATGTTAGGGTAGTTTAGGTAATATTGGTTGAAATTAGGGTAGGCTATGATATTCCAAGGTAGGTTAGATAGAGTAGAATATTCTAGAGTGAACATTAGGATAGGCTAGTGGTAGGCACGAGTAGGAAAATATAGTTCAATTTATATTAGGGTAGATTAGGCTAGGTGAGGTATTGTAGGGTTCGACTAGCTGGGATAATATAGGTTATCCTAGTCTAGTACAAATATTTTAATGTACTATAATCTAGGGTTTTCAAGGTTAGTTTAAGCTATAGTAGGCTAGGATAGGATAGATTAGTGCAGGTCAAGTCAAAGTAGGTTAGATAGTATAGTTTAGTTTAGGGTAGGGTAGATTACACTAGGTAGGCTAGGATGGGATATGCTAATGTAGGCTAGGATTGGGTAGTCTTGGCTGGGAAATGGTTATATTATAATATGGTATGGTAAGATACGTTAGAGTAGTCTAGGTAATGGTAGTGTAAATTAGGGTAGGCTATGATAATTCAAGGTAGGTTGGATAGAGTAGAATAGTCTAGGGTAAGCATTAGGATAGGCTAGTGGTGGGAAAGTGTAGGGTGAGGTAAGTTTGGTATATATTAGGGTATATAAGGATAGGTGAGGTATTGTATGGTGGGGTTGGACAATATAAAATAGGCTAGTCTAGGCTAGGATCGAATATATTAATGTATTGTAATATAGCTTTTCCAAGATTAGTTTAGGTTATATAGTAGTTTAGGTTAAGGTTGGGTATTTTAGGCAAATGGTAAGGTAGGTTAGGCCAAGGTTAGATAGGTTAGGCTAGGATAGGATAGGTTAGGTTAAGTATGGTAGGAAAATATACAATAAGGTAGGTTAAATTGGGTAAGCTAGGCTAGAGTATTGTATGGTAATTTAGTGTAGCACTAATGATACCTAGGTTAGGGTAATGGTAGGATAGTGTAGGAAAACATATGTTATTCTTAGTTCACCTATGTTAGGTAGGATATACTACTATAGGATAGGAAGGAGTAGGGGCGATGATTGAAAATGGGGCAATATATAATTTTTCATCTATTTGGGTACTCTTTAGGTGGAAAAAATAGTGCTATTGGATTTTAGGGCCCATTTTAGGGATAGGTCCTCTTTTGGGGATTTGGGGTCCTAAAAATTTCAGATCCAATTGGGGAATTAAACAATTTTTTTTGCGTTAAAACTTTGTGAACATAGTCCCTATCCTTTTGATGTTGTTTTTCATATTCAAAAACATACAATACCATCTCAATTAGAGTTTGTATGAGAAAATTATGCATCCCATAAGTTGACGTGTTCCTTTGAATGTCATAATACTAAGTGGATGCCAGGTCAACTACCATTAATTACACATGTGAAGCTAGTCATGTGTGGACCTTCAAGAATATTCTAGAGGGTCCAAAATCATAACCCTAATTGAGAGTTGAGGAATGAAAAAACCCTATCCCTAACCATATATGGTTATTAATACATTGTTAAACATTGGGATTCTAGGAATGTAAGGAGTATCATTCTTATTGTATTGATTGTTATTCCATAATTAAGCAAAGAAAAGGGAGTGGCATATTGGAATAGAATATAGGAAGTAGAAGACCTTGTAGTAGCCATATTGTCCATAGTGTGAATGTCTACTCCATAGTAAGTTCATATTTCTTTGTATTTATTGTTTTCCCTTGAGATGTTCCATGCTATCAATGGAATAATTGTGAGGAACCCTAGGGGATAAGACTTAGGGAAAATATTGAAGTTGTGCTTTCATTAAAGAACATTATGCAAAGTTTTTCTCTCTATATTTTAAAACTCTTTTCCCTCGGGCATTCTTAGCTCAAATAATGAAAACTCTCAACTTCAAGAGGAATTTTTCCATGAGTGTTTCAAACAATTTAGATTTAGAGGTGGGTGAGGTGGTGAATTAAAAGAAAAACAAGATAACCATATGAGGCACTACAAGGAATGAATCTCATATCTTATGGAAATAGAATAATGTGACGAGCAATTAAGAATTCAACAATTTTAACACATATAAAAGATCATTAAAACATGCTTCAAACAATTAAACATCTTTAGATATTCACATACATGGAGATACCATCTACATATCATCCAAACATATGAAGAAATGACAAGATTGTGGTCATTTGTTAAGAGGAAATAACTTATATGTCATATCCATACACCACACAGTTACATTGACTATGTTGCATAACTTGTTTATTGAAATTTTATTAATGGGGATCTGATACAAGAATCCAAAGGAGAGTGGTGGTTTTTACTAGAACACAGGAGCAAAAAGAGGAATTACAGACTAAAACATAATGGAGGGAATGAATCTCATGAAGAATGTTGTCTTTATAATATGTTTGTATATGAGGATTGTGTTCACCAGCTTCAGTTCTAAGAAACTCTTAAATTCCCCAAAGTGTTGACCCTAAGAGTCAACTCCTTATATTACTTTATAGACCTATTTGTTTCGGATAAAACCACTCATTTAATCCAATATTGCTTCTTGAAAATGGATATAACTTGTCATTTTCTTGATACTAACTCTGTTTTTCCAACTAATTTTATCTGATTTTAACTAGATAAAAATGAATTTTTACTGTCAGAGTTAACATGTTGATGTTATATTCCTAGTGGCTTAGTTCTTTTGAAAGTTTTGGAGGAGGCGTGAAATTTTGAGTTATGTCATCATGGTCCCACAGACACGTGGTAGCTTAATATTGGTCCATGTCAGTTCTTATGTGGCTCTGGGTTTAGCCTACATGTAGTTGAGTTTCATGCGGTGACCAGAGTACTTAGTCAACCCTCTCTATATAGGTGGCAGTCTTGGACTGGCTATGACGAGTTATCGGTTGGTATGCCATGTTGTCATCGATCCTCCCCATTTTCCTAGGTGGACTGCTACACTGGTTCGAGGTGGCACACATGTGTGCACTGATTTGATGGATAAGAAGTCAGATAAAAATGGAATACCATTGTTGTGACTCAATAGGAGTGGTTTTACCCTCTATTCTCTTTTCAGGCAATTCCATTCAACTCTCTTTTCATGCATCCTAAATATGTCATCGTACCCCTTATCCATGTTGTTTCTCATGCAAATTTTCAATGTGACATAGATCAAATGTCATAGATTTTCCTCGCTTGCAGTTGTTGGATGATCGAGCCATAGATATTCTCTAGTTCTTTATTCATAAGACTTGGTCCCATGATCTAACCTTTGTTTGAAAATTGATTAATTCTTTCAAGAGAGTAATTATCCATGTTTTATCTCTCGATAATCCCCTAGGAATTTGGAACTTCGCCTCAGTTTCTTAGGGCATGATTTTTTCTGTTTCTCCCTCTAGGGAACTTCAAAATATGTTATCTCATTTGGTCTAGGAGCTATGTAAGGTATCCTTCAATCTCTATTTTTCCCAATCTTGGACTTACAATCTTGATCAACCTACATATCAACATACCCCTATGGTATGTTGAGAACTATATGTCAAGTTCATTCCTCTGTTGGGTTATGGAATCTTCATTGAAATGATATGTTGATGTGCATTCGAAAACTTATCTAATAGGAAAAAAAAAATTGCTCAACAACTTACAATGTTAGAACTGTTATCACACAATTTGTACTTTGATAGAAGAGAAGGTAAATGTATATAAAATTGGTGTAACGAGAGACTATCCTATCACTGTCACCGCAATAGGATGTTTGCTTATATTTAGGGTGGTAATCCCATGGGATGCATCCCATATGACCTGGGGGTTTGAGAAGGCAAAGTCAAAGTGGCTAGATAAAGATCCCCTCTCACAAGTCACCACCGATCAGAAATTCTAGTTTTATAACCAATGAAGAGATAATATGTCAAAGTGTACCTGATCGTAACAAAGCAACAAGAAAACTATATATTTTCAAGTACACTTGTTGGTTAACACTTCATAAAACCATAGACTTTCTTGATAAAAGCAATTTGTTGAATATAATTAAGTAAACAAAAAGTTTATAAAAACAATCTTTGTAGAGAAATACTTCACATTAAATGCCTTGAAAATAGATTCAAAATGACTAAGAATCATTAAACATTGAAATCATCACACTAGCATTTGGTAGAACAAAATAAGACAAGGTATAGATCATCCTTTACAATTGCTTTTATGAGATTTTAATGTTGGATCTAATGGTTGTAGCTTAATTTAGTAACAAAAACAATATTGTTAGTAGGTTAGGATATTCTAGGGTTAGAAAGTGTTAGTGGGTTGCTCAAAGAGTAGGTTTTGAAGGTTGTCTTGATTAATTACTCAAGGGAGGACTCATACTAGTTATTTTAGGGTAAATGGAGTCAATAATGCAGCAAAAAATGTTGAAGAAAAATGATAATGAGAGTCAAAGATAAGAGAGAATGATAGGTTGGAGTGTTGGTAACCTAAGGCTCCAATTATCAAACCCTAGGGGAAACTAACTACTAAGGTGTAGGTAACCCCAGGCCTTAGTAGTTTTCCTCCCTCTTTAACTCAATGATGAAAAAACCGCTAGGATGAAGCAATGGATACTAAGGTGTTGCAATGGCAAGGCCTTAGCTTATGCTTCAAGAAAATTGTCCTTTTGGCAATATCTAGTAGGTGAAATATTTTGAAGCTAAGACAATAACATATGCTAGTCTTCCTAGGGTTTAATCAAGCAATTTCATAATATTGAATGTAATTGCAAGATAGATAAAACTATAACCATTCAATTAAGAATAATTGCAAAAAATTCACTTACACTCATCAAGAATAATCAAGAAAATCCCTAGTTGAACACATCCACCAA
>SNQJ01S0022717.1:0-29630 GCA_010110895.2 Picea sitchensis | reverse complement strand
TCATCTTCAATTAATGGAATACAAATTTCTGCAAATACTTTTGTAGAAGACTCTTCATAATAAGAGACTTGATCTTCTGATGGCTTCTCTTCTGGCTCTATCTGTTCGACCTCCTGCATGAAATCTTCACAATATTCTTTATTTCCAAATAGAACCTCCAATATGGTACATAATTCATTTGGAGTTAATCCTTGTGATTCTTCATATACTTGATGGAAAAGTTCGGGAGAAATAGACATGCCAATACTTCTTATGGCCTCTACATCTAAGATGAAGCATAATTTTTTTCTTCCATTCCAAAAAGTTATGAGGCATGAGAAGTATTTCCGGTGAATAATCCATCTTTTTGTTGTCTTCAATCTTTTGTACCTGCAAAAAATGATTTGGTGTAGCTTTTGCTTAGCAGTCCGTCGGCTCTGATACCATGTAAATGTGTTGAACCTGCACATAATAGATCTAGCTAGAAAATACCACACACATTTGCAGAGAGCAATTGAGAAAGAAGATATAAAAACGACAGAATGGAAGAATTCTCATTAACCGTATTTCACACTCAAAGAGTGAATAATTTACAATAGATATAGGATACATGAGTAACTAATGATCCATAGTGGTGTTCTAGAGTGATCTAGACACACACTAGCAGTTACGGGAGTGAGCTTCCACCTAGTCTAGTCTCTCAGGCAGTTACGGGAATGAACTGCCACCTAGCTGAGTTAACTAGTCAACTAGTCTTCAATTAACTGTCTGAACAAAGAGTAGTGAGTTGGTGATGATCCCAATGTTGCAGGGTGACAAAACCAATGCAACATCTAAACTCAAMTCAACTAGTCAAACTAAAGTGTCAACTGAAAGAGAATATTCTCCGGGTGAAATATTCTCCCCTAAAATATAGGAGACTAGATAATGACTAATTATGACTAATAAACAAGGAATAACGTTAGGAAAAATAAATCCTAGGTGTGTGTGAAGTAACTCCAACATGGAGGAGTTGGGAGAGTTGTAAGAAAAATTACTAGTTGTGGAAATATTGAGCTGTGAGTGGAAAGTGAAGAGATACCCTCTTTTGTGGATTCCTAGCCCTAGCTTGAGGGTGACTTGATATTTATATTTGGATCGACAAGTATATGGTTGGGTGGAACATCTATCCTCTATAGTTGTATGAACAATTTTTATTAAAAGATAAGTGATTTTGTCTCATGTCTAAGTAATTTATAATGTAGATATGATATATGGCCATGGGCCAAGCGATGTGATATGTAAACTTGTATATAAAAAATGATAACTAAAAATGTGATTCCAGCTTCAGATGGACATGGACAGAGTTATGGGGGGAAATTCATTATCCACAGGAGAGGAGAGGTCTAAAGGGGTCTTATTTTAAATCCCAACCCTTTTCCTTATTTTTCTTATTGTTTTGAGTGAACCTTATATTTATTTTGTTGAATGTAAGAGATCCCAATCATTGAATACATGTAAGAGGGTAGTTGTGAGATTCACATCCCATATTTATTGAGAGTTGGGACTCGATACAATCATCTTAGGGAATATTGAGTCAAGTAAGAAGGAAAAATGAGAGGAAATTGGTATGGGAAAGGGAGTAGTAGAAATACAAGTTTGTATGCATGAGAATTGGGGGACAAAAAAGGAGGAGAGAATTGGAGCTTGGATGAAACAATGGTGGAATTTTCAAAAAAAATTGGGAGTTGTTGAAGGTTAAAGAAGAAAGATATCAAGCTTGTAGAAGTGGTTTGATATCATGCTTGTAGAGTGAACTCTCTGTGTGAGAGTTTTCAGTGTAGAAGGAAGCTTGTTGTTGTTAGTTTTTCTTGATATTTTATATCCCTATAGTTCACAGTAGAGAGATTCCTAACCAAAATATGTTGGAATCCCTAATAAAATAATGGTATAGCCTGAGGGACTTCTTACAAAGAAGGGGGTACATTCCTTAGGTCAGACAGGTTGAGAGGAAGAGAAATGGAGGAGTTGGGATGGTTGTAGGAAAAAATACTAGTTGTGGGAATATTGAGCTATGAGTGGAAAGTGGAGAGACACCATCTTTTGTGGATTCCTAGCCCTATCTCAAGGGTGAATTTCTATTTATATTTGGATCGACAAGTCTATGGTTGGTTGGAATATCTATCCTTTGTAGTTGGATGAACAATTGTTATTAAACGATAAGTGATTTTATCTCATGTCTAAGTTACATTGATGGTTTATTTTGTTGTGAATTATATCTATGTTTGAATGAAATATATGTTGTTGTATTTGATTATCTTAGTTGCATTCATGTTTATTTGGAATGTTGTAGATGCATTTAGTAATGGTATCATAAATGGTTAAATAGATATGAGTTATTAGCGAGTGAGATACAAGTTTTGCATTACAAAAATTTTGTGTGTGTTTTGTTGGTAATGGGCCTCAGCGTGAGGCTAGGGATTTTACGTATTGGTATCAAATACATTCTTAAAAAACTTGGGTTGTATGGAATAGAGATGACACATAGAGACAGATTTACAGGGCATGCCTGCAAATATTTGTCAAAATGTTAAGGGCAATGTCATCTCAAGATTTGATGTGATGGTTGGTTACGGACTTCCAAAGTCAACCATGGAAACTCATGGCGGACTTGAGTAGGAATACACATTTTTGGGAAAAAATAATAGGGTGGAAACTTGTGGAGGAATTCTATATCCATAAATCCATAAATTTGGAAAATTCAAAAAATGTGATTTTCAGTAAAGGTCGGATCTAGATATGGAACCAGATCTCAATGGAATCTTGTTGGACAATGAAAACATGGTGATGTGTATTCCACGTGGTGGGATTCAAGTGGAAAGAGACTCATCAATAGAATACGATTGCAGGTCATGGGCCAGAGGCTGAATGATGGATATCCAGATGTTTGATAATTCCAGATCCATAAATCATGGATGATTTTAGGGGCTAAATTTTTCTCATGGGCTAATTTTCCATGGTTTTTCCAAAAATGAGATTCGCTATTTTAAAAATGATTCGCCCAAATTCTATAGGATAAATATATTTTACCTTAAAAATCGCAATTTTTTTATAAAAACTATATAAAATCCTAATAAATTTGAATATTTTTACAAAAATATCGCCAAACATTTATAGTTGGAATATGAAAGATTAGTAAGATTCGCCAAGGTTTCTACATTTTAAAACAAATTTCCATCCTTAAAATCATCCCTGCCATAAATCTGGCAATACAAAAGTATGGAAGTTTTCAAAAATTCATATCGCGAATGCCACGTTAATGGGACATGTTAGGTTCCACATTAGCATCTATGTCAGGGCCATGTTAGGTGACACATCAACATCTATGTTAGGTCCATTTTTGTATAGTTCTATGATGGAACCACAGTGGTAGGTCATGGTCATAGATTCAATGGTGGAACCAGGGGAGGGAACTATGACCATTCATAAATCTAGAAATCCAAAGAATCCTTAAAATTATATTTTTGGAAAAATCCAGATGTCAGATCCTGGATGCCACATCACTAGCATCCTGTGATTCCACATCAATGAAATCATGTCCTACCACACCAAAAAAGTGATCGCGTCAACACTTCCTAGATCGTCGGTGAGCTTATAGTGTGGATATTGAGGAAGATGGATGCTCAGAAAGTTAGGGTGACTTTGATGATGGATGGTTAGGATCTCACCTTGAAAATCCAAAATGGTAGAATGGTACGATGGACCCCATACCATTCTGATATCCAAAAATCCATATTTTTTTATAAATGGCTTTTTGCAAAATTCTGGATGTTATATGTCAGATTCTAGATGCCACATCAACATGTTATGTTAGAGGCCACATCAACATAAGGTGTCAGAGGTGCCATGTCATCTTGTTGTGTCAGCATTCCATGTCAAAAGATATGTCAACAATATATTATTCTAGTAGGGCCATGGTGGAAGACCATATGGCAGATGTTGGATAGTGGAACTAGCAGAAGGAACCATGAGAAATATGGAAATCTGGAGATCCGAAAAAGTTCTCATAAGTGGATTTGTTGAAATGTCATATCTCGAATTCCATGTCAACAATGTCATTTCATGCCATGTATGCACCATGTTCTATACCACATCCTCATAGTGACATTCCAACAATTGTCGGATCTCTGATAGAGTTTATGGAGAGGATTCAAAGGAAAATGAACGATCATGATCTTGCGTTGGCAAGCACTAGATGGTGGAACCAATAGGTGGAATTAATACCATCCAAAAATCCATAAATCTAGAAACTTTTGTCAAGGGATTTATTGAAGGAGATGGATTTTAGATATAGAGATCTGGGACTTCTTAAAATGGGGCTTTTGGAAAATGTCATATGTCAGGTGCTCGATGTGGAACCTTAACATGATGAAACCACCAAACCCCTAAAGTAGCAGGAGGATGCCAGGAAGGATGGACATGTTGAACCATTGTGGATTCCATGCACTAAGAACCCACACCATGCAAGCACCTAAATCGGATGTCAAGGTGGTAGATGGAGGGTGACACGTGGAGAGGACATGGGTCCTTCTGTGGTGAAGTCGAGGTGAAGAGGAGATGTTATCAATCATGAAGTTTTAAATGTCTCCTTGAACTAAATCGTTAGATTGAACATATATTAGTAATCCGATATTTCACGAACAAATGACCTTGTTGAAGGTTGTGCAACTTAAAAACCCACTTCAATCTTGTAGTATTCCAGGCATAAAATAGTATGCAAAACATAAATATATTTAGCTAGAAATGGTAGAGAAGTAATGATATAATAAAAAAAATACCAAAATCATACAAGAATAACACCAAGAAGAGCACTTTTATTACTGATAGCAATTTTCACTTGCCTCTTCGAGGGGGAAACCTCTAGCATAGCAGAGATCTATTACAATAATATCCAAGAAAATATTTCTCATACCCTCTACTTCTATCTATACTCTAAATATCCAAAAGAACAATCTAGAGGAATATCCTTATGGAAGCAAGAGCTTCTATTAGGTATTCTTACATTTGAGTTATTCATACTTATTGCAATGAATTATTAATATTGGCCTTTATTACATGGAATTATATTATTCTATCAACATGAGGGGTTAGGTAGGTTAGGTCCCTAACATGCCCTCCCCCTTGAAGAACAACCTTGTCCTCAAGTATTCATATGAGGGAATTGTTGTAGAATGGTGGTCATCTCTCAGGTGGCATATTCTGGAGGTGTATCTTTCCATTGGACTAACACTTCCTGGATGGTGCACTGATGAAGACGAGGCTCTCTCTAGGCTAAGAATTTTTGTGGCTGCAACCATATGGAACCTTCTTCATCAAACTCAGGGAGACTAGCTTGAGTTTGGCACTTAGTTCCAATCACCTTCTTTAAGAAGGAAACATGAAAAACATGATGGAGATTTTACTGAAAGGGTAGATTTAACTGATAGGCCACTGATCCCACACGCTTGAGCACTGTATAAGGACCATTAAATTTGGGCGCAACTTTTAGACAGTGTTGCGCTTTGAGTGAAATCTACTTATAAGGTTGTAGTCGAAGAAATATCTGGTCCCCTTCAACAAAATTGTGTTCAGAACAAGCTTGATCTGCTTGTTTCTTCATGTGATTCTAATCCATGACCAAATTATCTTTGAGGGCATGTAGAATAGCCTCATGGACTATAATATGTTTTTCAACCTCCTGAACCTTCGAGACCCCTAGCATATAGGAGATAACAGATGGGGGATTTTTTCCATAGACTGCTTCAAAAGTATTCATGCGAGTAGTTGTATAGTAATATGTTTTGTACCACCATTCAGCTAGGGGTAACAATTGAGCCCACAGAGTCTGTCAAAACACCTCAAATATGTTTCCAAACACTTTTTGACAACTTCAGTATGGCCATCCATCTGGGGGTGACAGGAAGTGATGAGATCCAATTGGGTGCCCTATATCTTCAACAATTCTTGCCAAAAATTACTGGTGAAAGTGGGTTCTATATCAAAGACAATAGAATAATGGCATGCCATGAATCTTGAAGATATTATCCATGAACATTTGAGTCACTGTGGAAGCTATGAATGGGTGTTGAATAGCACAAAAATGAGCATATTTGGATAGAAAATATACTACCACCATGATGACTAACTTATTTCCCAATTTAGGTAAGCCCATAATGAAATCCATAGAAATATCTCCCCAAATAACATGGTGAATCAGAATAGGTTAGAGTGTTCCTGGGGATTTGAAAGTTTCTCCCTTGTAGTGTTGATAGACCTCACATTTAGCCACAAAGGTGTGGACGTCCTATTTCATACCCTCCCAGAAAAAATAATGTTTGACCCATTCATAGGTTTTGGTAAACCCTGAATGCCCCATTGTGGGTGAGGCATGAAGTTCAGAAAGTACTGTGGATTTAATTTGAGATTCCTTGCATAAATACAAATGGACTTTGTAGCGAATCTCTTCATTATTCCAAGAGTACCCTAGAGAAACTAAAGAATTGTGTTGCAATTGGTGGAGCAGGCTAGAAAATTTGGTGCCTTGGAACCAGTCCCGACGAACAACTTGGAGCCAATATGGTACAATGAAGGAGAGGGAGAAAAGGGACCTGTCTTCTTCATATTTCCAGGAAATAACATCGACCACTACATTTTTCTTGCCCTTCTTATAAATGATCTCATAATCATAGCCAAATAGCTTGTTCACCCATTTTTGCTGCATCGGGGATGAAATTCATTGTTTCAGGAAATACTTGAGACTTTGATGATCAGTTTTTATTTGGAATCATTGACCCAATAAATAAGGACTCCAGATATCCACAACATGAAGAATATATAACATTTCCTTTTCATAAATGTATTGTCCCAAATGTCACTCTGAAAGTTGTTTTCTAGTGAAGGCCAAGTGCCTGCCATGTTGCGAGGACGACTCCAATTCCTTTCTTCGAGAGCTAGGATAAGGGTCGACCACATAGCATATTTTAAGGCTTCAAAGGTATGATCTGCAGTTGAAGTCCAAGTGAAAGCATTCTTTTTAAGGAGGGAAGTGGGAGGAGCTGCAATATTTCCATAATTCCAAACAAAATTCCTATAATATCCCGTTAAACCCAGAAAACCACACAATCTCTTAAGAGTTTTAGTGAAAGGACAATCTTACATAGATTCAATTTTCTTAGGATCTATGCAGACACCATTATTTCCAACAATATGTCCCAGGTATTCCACTTCTGAGGCACCAAAGGCACATTTAGATTGTTTGAGGAAAAGTTGATGTTTAAAGAGTAGATGGAGGACTTCATTCACATGGGATGGGATGGCCAATTTTTACTATAGATGAGAATATCATCAAAGAAAAATAAGACAAAATTATGGAGAAAAGGATGGAAGACATGATTTATAAGACCTTGGAAAGTGGAAGGAGCATTACAAAATCCAAAGGGCATTACCAACAATTCATAATAACCCTCATGATTGTCAAACACAGTATTCAGAATGTCTTCTTCTTTCATACGGATTTGGTGGTAGCCAGAATGTAGATCCAATTTGGTGAAGTATCGAGCTCCATTCAATTCATCCAAGAGGTTATCAATGACAGGAATGGGGAATTTGTCTTTGATTGTGAGTTTGTTGAGGGAACGAAAATTAGGACACATGCACCAAGTACCTTCTTTCTTGAGTACCATGACCACTGGGGAAGAATAGGGGCTAGTACTAGGACGGATAACACTGAATTCTAGTAATTCATGAACAATTTTCTCAGTTTCATTCTTATGGGCAAATGGATGACGATAAGGCCGAACATTGGGAGGAAGACTACCCGAGATGGTTCACAATATATATTCTCTATATTATATTCTTTAGTTCTTATTTTCTCATGGTATCAAAGCACGATAGGTAATACTCTTCACATAGCTTGGAGAGAAATCCACTCAAAACAACGTTGGAGACAACACAACACTCCAGTGCCTAGAAGCAGAGATGAAGATTCATATTCAGAGGATGAAGCAATTAAAGAATTCATGAAATATGTTCTTCAGAAGGAAGATGAAAAATTATTAAGGAGGAAGACAGATCCCAGTCCTAGGATCAGAGCACAGAGAATTGACAAAATTCGGATCCAGGTAAGGTGCACAAAATTTAATCTTTTAAGTGTGCAGGAGAACATAAGTCCCAAAGTAAATTGGGAACATACATTGTCAATAGGGATAGGTGGCGAAATATCTGGAACTCCGGACCAGCAACACTCCAGGAGTTTCCAGACGAGCTGGTCGCAAAATCCCCGAAGAAGCAGGGAGCCAGAGTCAATCTGAACGGTCCATCAAACAAGACATGTGCCAGTGGATCCTACACTTCGAAGAAAAGGAACTCTGGGAGAAATCAAGTGTGGAGGTAGCGAAAATCCCGAAGTCATAGGAGCCGAAGTAGATATAGCCGTCTGATCTTGAGAGGACAAGTGTCACTATAGAGAGAAATCACTTTGGAGGCCTGGAGAAGATCCAAACCGTTGATCATGCTGGACACGTGGAATCCATCCTGTAGTTTGGCGATCTCTGCAAAAATGATGGAAAGAAACCTGAAGGTCGAAGTCTTGAAGTGAATCTGGACCATTGGATCCTATACAAATGTGTCAACATATCCAACACTTCAGAGGTCTGGAGAACCAAACACTTCGGAAGAACGAAGTTCTGCTGAGTCAAGAACCTCTGAAGCTCTGAATAGCCAAATTAGATCCAGACCATTGATCAAATTGGACACATGGAAAGAGATCATGCACTCTGATGGATAACCACTTCGGAGGAAAGATGGATGCATGAAGAAAGAACTCCCAAAGGGTCGAAGCCCGTAGTTCAAATGGACCATCCATCAACGAGGCCGCGTGGCGCCAGATCTCTCACTTTGGAGGGTTTACATAGTGAAGAAGTTGCGGGATCCCGAAGTCAATCTAGACCGTTAAAGTTTGTGGACACGTTTCGGTAGATTTGGCACTCCGAAAAGTTAACAATTCTGAGTTTTGTGGTGTTGTGACTCTCAGAACTCCCGAATCCTGGGATTCTGAAGTAAATCTCATTCATCCAATCAAGAGGACACATGGAGGTTGATCCCACAATCCATGAGTTTGCTAATTCGGCACTCCAGAGGATTTTAGTATTGTTCATTGAAAAGGCCTGAAGCCCAAAATATCGAATTTATTTTGAGTCATTGATCGGAAGTTGTTGATCTCCAATCAATGAGGACCATTGATCTTTGCAATGATTCGGCTATTTGTCCAATCAGTTATTCGGAGGAACTGAGTCCTTCATGTGTCGAAATTCCTGAAGCTCAATGTTTCGAAGCACCTGATCTTCATCCCCCAGTAATATGAGAAGTTGAACTTTAATTTTTTTTTGGCTCTCGAGTACACTCAGATAGCCCGATTTTGCCATTAAAGGGGCTACAGTTGATAAAAAATAGAGCTCAGAGTTCTGAATCTGTAGATCTTGTGGTCGGATAGTCAGATCCAGCTAGATGAGAGCTAAAGAAGTGGTATGCCCCATGTTTTTAGGCCCAAATCACATAGAGAACTTCGCAGACCTATTTTTACGCACAAGAAACAGCTAAAACATGAAAATCAGTAAATGTTTTCTGTTCTATTTCTTTTCAACATGGCCACCTCTAAAAATTTAGGACCAACACAAGGACCGATTCTTCTTGAAAATAACTATGAATTTTGGTCTCTCATAATGATATCCTTCTTACAAGCAAAGGAGTGTTGGGATCTAGTGGATCTTCGCTACGTGGAACCAGATCCAACAACCCTAGTTGCCATGAACAATCAAGAGAGAGTTGCTCAGGAAGAACAGAGGAAAAGAGAGAATAAGGAAAATTTATGGATTGAGAACTCAGTGGATGACTCGATTTTCTAAAAAATAACAAGTGTTTCTACTTCAAAACAGGCCTACGACATCCTACAACCAAATTACGAGGGAAATGTCAAGGTCAAAACAGTTAAGTTGCATACCTTGAGGACGAATTTTGAGAATTTAAAAATGACAGAGTCTGAAAAAGTTGATCAATTTATGACCAGAGTCATGGGAATTGCATACTAGATCAGGTTGACTGGTGAAGTCATCCCTCATCAAAGGATTGTTGAGAAAGTCCTCAGAAGTATTCCAAAGAAATTTGAAATGGTTGTTACAACCATCCTTGAATCCAAGGATCTATCAAATTTTTCAACAGATGAACTTGCAAGATACCAGATATATAAAATATGAAGAACAGAAATGAAATGCTAGAAATGACAGAATAACAGTAAAATATCCAGCATAATCTTCACAAAACACAGAAATTATATACGAAATAGCAACAAAAATATTACTTTGATTCAGATAGAAATGTTCACAGGCCTCTTCGAGGGGGGTAAATTATATAATGCAAATACAAAATATTACGATTCCGATAGAATGTTCATGTGCCCTTCTCGAGGGGAAATCCCTCCCCAAATGAGCAAATACCACATAATAATTCCAAGCTTAGGTTTCATACTCCTCGGCCTCCTTATTTATACTAAATGCGTATATTGAGAAGCATTATGAGGAAGATCCTTCAGCTGGAAGCTTCTATTAGGTCTTCTTACATCCGCCTTTATCTCTATTTCATTGAAAGGTCTTATTGGCTGGACCTTTATTTACATCCAAGTACATTGTTCTACCTATGTGCGTATTAGGACCTTAACATGTCCGCTTCCTTAAAACACAACCTTGTCCCTCAAGGCTTGAGATGCGGAAAATTTTGCAGAATGGTAGCTAGCTCCCAAGTGGCATCTGCTGGAGTCATATCTTTCCACCGTATCTAGCACTTCCTTGATGGTTCTCTCGCCATGCATTCCCAATCCAAAAACTTCTTTTGGTTGTAGCCAAAATGGATCCTTCTTTAGCTAACTCGAAGGTTGGTTTGAATTTGCACCTAGTCCCAATCACCTTCATTAATCATGAAACATGGAAAATGGGTGTAATCGACCGGGCGAGCTAACTGACATGCGACTTTGTCCCACACTGGAGAACCGTGGTAAGGGCCATAAAATTTGGGTGCTAGCTTCCTAAACCGCCACCTGAGGGAAGTTTGTTTATATGGTTGCACGCTGGTAAACACCCGGATCCCTTCTGGCAAATTGACGCTCGCAGCGACCTGATCCGCTTGGTTGCTTCCATTCCGCTCTCCGGCCATGACCAAAGTTCTATGGGTACGGTGGCGATATCCCTCGACCGTAGTGTTTGGTCAATCACCGGACCTTCAAGCAAAATCTTCGGCAAGTGGCTGAGAGAAATGACGTGGCTTCCTCGGCCCATACACCGCCTCCAAAAGGAGCTACCGCGCGAAAGTGGTCAGATGGTATGCAGTGTTGTACCACCATTCCGCCAGGGGTAACCATTGAGCCCATCGGTATGTTGTTTTTCAGAGGCAGCACCTCGTGACATGTTTCCAAACACTTCTTTGTTGACGCATCATTTTGACCATCTGTCTGGGATGATAAGATGAGCTGAGATGGAATTGAGTGCCTTGTAGCTTAAAATGTAGCTTCTTACCAAAATTTCTTGTTGGGTCTCGATCAGAAAAAACAGAGTTTGGCATGCCATGAAGCTTTCTGGGAAGACCTGATCCATGAAAATTTGAGCCACCGCGGGAGTGCAAGAAATGGGTGGTGAAGAGCACAAAATGAGCATATTACTTGAAAGGCTAATTCGACCACCACCATTATCACTTTTTTATTCCCTGATTTGGGTAAGCCCTGTAATAAAGTCCATAGAGATATCCTTCCAAATAAAGTGTGGGGATCTACGGCTGGAGGGTGCCCGGAGATTTGATCATTTCTCCCTTGTTGCTGACATACTCCTTACATCTGTGCCTACACAAACTTACTTACGTCCCGCTTCTATGCTACCATCCTTAAAAAGAACATTTTACCGGTCATGTTTTGCGAATCCATGAGTGCCCCTACCGCGGGTAGTATTGAAGCTCGTAGCACCGGGATTTGAGCTTGGATTGTTTTACTTAAATACAAAAAGCGCCCTTTGTATCGAAGATCATCCCGAGCCAGAGTACCTCGGGGAGCTCCTCAAGGCCTTTTTCTGTAGTTGCTGGATCAGATGCTAACTTTTGGTATCTTGAAGCCATTCCTAGCACACAACTAGGAATGGCTTCAAGATCCCAATCGGGTACAATGAAGGAAAGAGAAAAGGATCCTTCGTCTTCATATTTCTCAAGTGCATCCGCCATGACATTGTCTTTCCTCTTGTAAATGATCTCGTAATCATATCCAGAAGAGCTTAGTGACCCATTTTTGTTGCCCTGGGAGGAAATGCGCTGTTCCGTAAAGTAATTTGAGGCTTTGATGGTCGGTCTTAATTTGGAATCGCTTCCCAAGAGATAAGGACGCCATAATCCAACGGCATGCGTAATCGCCAACATTTCTTTCATAAATAGGTTTCGTCTAGAGTCTCTTTAGTTGTTTATTAGTGAAGGCCAAAGGTCGACCTTCTTGCATAAGGACAACGCCACCCCTTTCTCTCCCCGAGGCATCGGTGATTCCAACACAAATGTCTTGCGAAGTCGGGAAGGGATAGAACCCGAGTGGTGCACATGGTCGCCTCTCAAAGTTTGAAAAGCTTGAGCACTGGCTAGAGTCCAAGTGAAAGAAATATTTATAAGGAGAGCAGTGAGAGGAGCAACAATTTTCCATAGTTCCAACTTAACTTGGCGATAATACCCCTCGTGGAGGGCTCCAAAAATCCACGCGGCAGCTTTTGAGAGTCTTGCGCCGGTCTTACATAACTTCAATCTTTTTCGGATCCACCCCTGACGCTATCCTTGCCCACCAGATGACCTAAGTATTCTACTTCCTCGATGCACCAAAGCACATTTGGACTGCTTGAGGAAAAGCCGGTACGTAGAGATTAGATGGAGAACTTGATCCATGAGTAAGATGGTCTGTCCAAGTTCTGTTATATATGAGGAAATAATCAAAGAAAACTAAGACAAAATGACGGAGAAAGGGGTGGGAAGACATGGTTCATGAGGCTCAAATGTGGAGGCTATACGTAAAACCAAAGGCATGACCAAAACTCAGAGTGGCCTCCCCAAGGAGCGAAGGCCATCTTGGGAATGCCGACCTCTACACGTGACCGGTGATAGCCCGAAGATCAAGTTTGCAGGAAGAATTCATTTTTCACTCAATTATCCAGAGGTCACCGACAGGAAATGGGAAATCGGTTCTTGATGCAGGAGTTTGTTGAGAGCACGGAATCGTGACACATTCGCTAAGAACCTTCTTTCTCGCACTACGACGACCGGGAGAGGAGTAAGGACTCGTGGTAGGACGGATGACTCCGGTAATAAGGAGTTCCTGGACCATTTTTCACTTTCATTTTGTGCAAAGGGTATGATATGGACGTATGTTGGGGGGAAGTTTTCCTGGGACAAGGGGAATGGAAATGATCATGGATTGACCGGGAAGGAGGGTTCCGGGGAGTGGAAAAGATCAGTTTGATGTTTAGAAAGGAGGTCTTGGAGGTCTGGGGCACGGGTGGAATCTCGGCTTTGTGGCGATGGAGTTGGGCTATGACACCTCTGAATGACCTTTTTAGCAATTTTTCCACGCGATGAGAACTGATGATTTCTGTGAGAACCCACAAGGATGCCTTGAAATTTATATTTGTTGTCTCCTTGGTCAAATCTCTTGTATGGTTAAGTTCTGAAACTCCACGAGAATGGGACCTGTCTTGTGCCATTCACACCTAAATACAATGTCGTGAACCTCCTGCATGTCACTGCAAACAGCTAAGGGGATTTGAGAGGTGGTAGTCACCATTTGAGACGACATTTCACCACATACTTTACATATAGAACCACCATTGGTGCTGTAATGATTTGGAAATTATTGACAAAGATGGATGTAGCAATGGTTTCAATGGCTATACATGAATAAATTGTGGGTGCTGCCACCATCAACCAAGATGACGACCTTTCGTTGCTTGATGTAAACTGGGATTAGCTTGAGGGTTTGGGGCAGAGAAGCCAAAGGAGCATTGAGAGAAATGATGGGTTCCACTCTAGAGGCTCTGAGGGAGGGTTTATGTCGAAATTTCTGGTGACTCGGGCAAATGGGAGTTGTCAACATCTTCTTCCCACATCTCTAGATGCATTGGCAAAGAGATTTTTGTTCCTTACATTTGTAGCCTAGAAATATTTGTCATCACACCATAACATAGGCCTCTTTGCGCTGGTAAGTTCAAATGCATTTCAACCCTAGCCTTTTTGGATTTTAATGGGGTTGGAGGGAGTAGTGGGTTTACCGGTTTTAGGGTAAAGGGATAAAGAAGGTTTAAGTATACTTTGAGAGGAAAAAATTTTGTTGTGCTTTAGATTTTGGTAGCCTCCACCTGTAAGTCGAGGTCGCTTCATGAGGACATGGGCCCGACCCTCCTCCTTGAGGCCACTAACAAAACAATCTCGAAAGAAAGCATCACTCACGCCCTCTATTCGAAAAACCAGACGCTTCAAATGCAGCGCTATGAAGTTCGGACCGCCTGATTGTTTCAATTTTGTCAAACGGCCCAAATGGTTGGTGTCGTCAAAGATTTCATAAAGCTCAACAAATTAACAAATATACCCTTTGATTTGAAGTTTTTCTCCATTGCCACCATTGCCAAGATTCTGATCTAGATGGAGAACACCATACCTGAAGTATTGCCAAGTCACCGTAGAATGTTGTAGAGAGAGAGAGAAATAATGTTCCATTTGTGTGACTCCAAACTGGGGTCTGAGCCACAAATTTAGTTACATCCACCTTCGGCCTTTTATGCCTCTGTGAAAAGAGTCATCGGAGCTTTGTTTGGTGCGAGGATGCAAAGCATTTATTCCAATGGTGGTTTCCATTCAGGTTTGACTTCCGCCTATCAAGGGATCAGACGACTACATTTACTTATTTATCTATGGAGGCATCACGGGAGGCAATAGGTAGCACTCCAGTTGTTGCACTTCCTTGTTGGTCTCTGGCAAACCAGACATTGCGTTGTTGAAGTGAGACTCTAGTTCTGGTTACGGGTATGGGCCATGATGATGTAGAACCGAAAAGGAGCTACAGGTCAGAAATTTTTGCGTAAAAATGATATGGATGAAAGTGATATGAGGAAGAGATGAATCTAATGTAAATAGGGTCTAAAATAATGGTGAAAAATTTTAATTTTTTTTAAATAGTTTTTTTTTTTTTTTTTTTTTTTTTTTTTTTTTTTTTGTAATCCCCAAATTTTGAACCTTAGAGTATTTACTTAGAAACCTCGAATACTGCATGTGTGTCAATAGATTCTCCGGCTTCAATTTGCTTCGTTGTTGTTTATGTTCCCAAGGGTTAGGTATTCACTTTCATTGCATTGTAAGGTCATTCTGTATATATCTTCTCCTATATATGTGCTGTCCAACAATAGTACTCGCCCATTATCTCGGCACTAACTAAGGAGGATAGATCAGACTCTTTAGTCGTATCTACCCGACTCACCTGTGTACTAGAGAGTATCTTCCGGAGTGTCGCTCGGTGACACTATAGTAGTCCCATACCATAGGTTTATCTAAAGAGGGTCAGAAATCTAGGTCGATCTCAGACATTGTGTGTTGTCCACGCGCTTACCACTGAAGGGTACCAACAGGGGTTGGCAGTGGCCAATGTGACAGCTTAAGAACACTTCCCTGTATTTCCCTCACAAGTGTATGAATCCCTCAACCGGGTTTATGCGATAATGACAAATCTTTGTGGCTTAAAGACTTTAATACTGCCCTCACTCGGAAAAAAAAATACCCACAATTTCAGTAAGGAAAGTTCTCCGATACCAATTTGCAAGATACCGCCAAATATATATAAAATATGCAGAATGTAAATGAAATGCTAGAAATGATATAATAATAAGAAATATCCAAAGCATAATCTTCACAATAACATATAAATGATATAAGAACAGCAATATAAATAACACTTTTATTCAGATAGCAATGTTCACAAAGCTCTCGAGGGCAACCTCCAAATTTATAAAACGCCTGTTATACACACCCTCAAGCTAGGTTTCATACCCTTGAACTTTATTTATACTAAATATGTCTATTAAGAGAAGCATCTAGAAGATCCTTCTAGTTTTTAGTTTCTTATTAGTCTCTCTTACATCCTACTTCTATTCTATTTTATTGAAAGGTCTTTATTAATATTAACCTTTATTACATCCTAATACATTGATCAACCTATGTGTTAGGGACCTTAATAGAACTAATGGGCTCTCTATTGACACATAGACTGCATCATATCTGGAAGGTGATTCAATAGCCAACGCCTTCAAGAAAGACATAAACAATGTCTAAATCATGTTCTGGTCCTGAAACATAATCAAGTTAAGGTAGGACAACTAGTTGAAAATGGATATAAGGTACTTTTCAAAGTAGCATCATCTAGGATATATGACAAACCTCCCAACAGAAAATTGATTTATGAAATCCACATTACTAGGAATAGAATGTTTCCTCAACTCTTAGAACTACAAATTTGACCCAATACTATGCACAAAGGGCATCCACCACAATGAAACTATGGTTTGGTGCATGCAATATTTTAACACCTCCCCTTCGAGTCTAGGACTCACCATGTAATGCACCTTGGTCACACTACTCATATTCAAAGATAAAAATCTCCCATGTGAGTCTTTCATTCTTGGAAAAACATAAGAGAACAAGTTTTTCATAGTCCTCCACTCAATCAAAAGAACACCTAGAGTTGGTTCACACCTATATCCGTGGACTTAATGAAAAACAAGTGCAATAGTGTAGATTTTATTTCCTAGCATTTATTGATGATTTTAGTGTGTGAAAAATATGGATCTATTTTCTCGTACAGAAGTCTGAAACTTTTGCAAAGTTCAAAGTGAGTCTGTGTGTTTCAAGCCAAAAAATAGAGGAAAATATGAAAGTTCCCTGGGCCTGTGATGGGGAGGAGAATATTGTTCAACAGAATTTGTGAATTTCTCCAAATCACAAGGAATAATCATGCAAACCACATCCATGTATACCTTGGATACCAAAATCGGAGTGGATGAGAGGAAAAATAAGACTATAATGAACAATGCAAGCAACGTTCTCAGAGAGAAATGTCTATCAAATCTATTTTTAGATGAATAAGTAGCATGCTTAGTTTATCTCCTAAATAGATCCCCAACCACTAGTGTCAATATGAAGGTCCCTCAAGAATCATGGAGTGGGGAAAAATTGAATGTTGCTCATCTTAAGACATTTGGATGTATTGCATTCACTCACATACCTTCCAAATTAAGGAAGAAACCTGATGACAAAAGTGAGAAATGTACTTTGTTGGCTACAAAGTGGAGGATACAAAGCCTACAAAATATACAATTTGATTTCAAAGAAACTAATTCTCACCAAAGATGTAAAATTTCTGAAATCAGTTCTAGAGTGAGTCTAAAAATCATCCCATGGATACTAAAACTACTACCGCCACCAAAACACGTAGCACCAAGACATCAAACACATCATCTGCCCTTCCATTGCTGTGTACAAGCACCAAATTCCCTCAAGACAACTCTTCTTCAAGTAGAAATTCATCCTTTGAACTTCAGAATCAGAGAACTCAAATCTTGAGAGAAATCCATCAACAGCTTGGATGATATTGATCAACATAGTCTTTTTTTCATTAATGTCATGCCAACCTACATCCTTTAAAGAGGCTGCTAAAGAGACAAATCAGATTCAAGCTATGAACCAAGAGATTGACTCCATTGAGAAGAACAAGACATGGGATCTTATTGATTTTCTCCCATAAGACAAGTATTGGTGTCAAGGGGTTTAAAAACTAAACTCAATGAAAGGGCAAGCGATTGAAAACACAAGGCAGACTTGTTGCCAAAGGATTCTCACAACAACTAGGGACTGATTATGGTGAAACTTTTCCCAAAGAGAAAGGTTGGATTAATCAGGACAACTCTCTAAGCCATAGAACAACACAAATGGAAAGTATACTGATGGATGTCAAGTCATATTTCTTGAATGTTGTCTTAGAAGAAGAGGTCTATGTGGATCAATCACTTGGATTTGAAGTCAAAGAGAATCCATCCAAAGTGTGCATTATTGAATAAAGCCTTGTATGTCTTAAAGAAAGATCCAAGAGTTTGGTACAATAGAATTGACACTTACTTGATCAAAAGTGGTTTTAGCCGAAGCCAAAATGAGCCAACTCTACACACCAAAACAGATCAACAAGGTAAAATTATGATTGTATGTTTTCTTATGTTGATGACATGATATGTACTAGAAATCTTGAGTTAACCAGCTTTAAACATAATCTGATTTTGAGATGACATATCTTGGCATAATAAAATACTAATAACTTATCCTTTGAGGACACTTTCTTGCAAGGATAATGGTTATTATACAATTGGTTGTCTTGACTATGATTATGAGATATTATGTATTTGATGATATATTTATTGTATTACATAGACAACCTATTGACTAGGTTTTCCTAAGTGTGCATGACTTTGGACCTCGAGGAAGTAGAGGCATCGATGAAACCCCTGACTCTAGATCGAAAGTACAGGGAGTGCAATCGCTAGTTGAATATTGTTACTGATGTGACATACGTACATGATTAGTTGTTGCGAAGATTGATTATTATTATTGGCCGGCGATTCGTTGATAATGCATGTTGAAGATAGCTTGTTGACTAGATTCACATGTGGAGTATAAGGGTCACGATGACAACCAAATACATTGAGGGCGAGGTGTGGAAGCATCCCTGCCACAAACTACTAGCACGAGTCGCCTCGAATCAACAGAGGTTAATGATTGCCTAGTTCGAGAAGACCCACTACATCATGAGGGAAGATTGCGGACAGCTTTGCAATGATTCTAAAGGGTGAAGCAAGGAAGGGTCCTTATTCCCTTATAGGCCCTTTAGCAGTCCCGCCAAGATCACCTAACGTAGCATTGACTCTAGGGGGTTTGATGTCTACCAAAGTGATTCAAGAGGCAAGTGGCACCCTTTGGAGAATGTAGTACCTCGGCATGTTAAGGAAATGGAAAAGAGACGAAATAGACCTTGACACGTGAGTGCCTTGAAGGGAACATCGCAGTATGAAAGGTTAATAGAAAGATGCTTAGTGGTAACTCCTTGGAGCACCTTAGTGCATCCCGGGCACATCGCAATTTTAACCGGTAAGTGAATAAAACTAGTCAGCCTTAAAATGAATGGCATGATAAGCAGATTTAAAACAATTTCCTAATAAAAATGTCGCCCAGTTTAGTGAAATTAAAATCTAGGTCTAAGTAGAACTTGTGATCAAAAACAATAATAATAAATAAACATGTAATAAGAAGGGGTAAGAAATTCAAATTCTATTTATTAAACTCAAAATTATAATGGAGGATTAAATTTTAAAAGGGAAGGTTTTTTTATCTAAATTTGCTATATTTTAATGTAAGAAAAGAAGGTAAATGGTTACTTCGATTCATTCCTTACAAATTAATTTTTTTCAGAGGAAAAAGGGTAAATGGTTATTTTATCTACACTTCAGCCCTATTTTTAGTTAAAAAGGGAAAAGAGGGAAACTTTAAGAAATAAGGGAAACATAAAGAATAGGGGGAAACGTGAAAGAAAAATATAAATGTCTAGCTTAGTAAGGAATCATGCCTTGGGAACTTCTATTTATGAATTCAAATAGGAATTAAGTAAGGCATGCAGTCATTTAAGATTTGTAAGGGGAATATTGGGACACCAAGGAGCCATTTTAGCAATGCTTTTAGGTGGGTGAGGGGCAACGAATTTTGACAACAATTTTTCCTTCAGATATCCCAATGACCCATGGAGTCTCTCAATATGGCGATTTTCAATCGGAGGTTTCCAAAATTGAATTAGTCATGTGGCCATTTACCATCCGAGTTTTCCCAAATGTTTTTATTTAGAGATATATTATCCCCTCATTTGATTTCTCCCTCGCCTATAGCTACCTTCCCTCCATCATTTTTGTGTTTCCTGCATTGTTACCCCCAGTGAGTAATCATGTTGTTCCTAGGGAGCCTTCCATGGATTGTTTATGTTCATCCAGATTTGGTGTTTTTCCTGCTAGTATTTCTTGACACCTTCACCTTCATAATTGATCGCCATCATTTTAATGGAACAAGCCAATATTTTATTACTGACAACAGTTATAATTTTTCACATTTTCCTATCTCTAATTTGCAAATCTAAGGCTATGTTCACTAACTAACATGACAGCTGGAAGTCCAACTTAAGATCCTCTTTTAATTATTTTAATTAAGAGCATGTGAGTTAGTGATTATTCTCCCAATGCTTACTCCGTGATGGGGTCCCTTTAGTTATTCTTCCTTACACCGAGTGTAGGTTATCTTGAATCCCTCTTTTACCGCTTGTTGATTTTTGGGTTCTTTAAAGGGGGGGCGCAAATAGAAATGGAATCTTGTAGTTGTACTAGCGCGTTAGTTTTTCCTCTCATATTGGTTAGATGGTTGTTAAATTTGAAGTACATTTCTTGGATTAAATAGGCGTGAGTCCCTTGTTAAATACTCTCAATGAAATTATGCCAAGCTCGAGTTGATTGGTCATTAAAATAAGGACTTGATCTTCCCTTAAAAAGTTATATGAATATGAAGGTTAGATAAGATTCACTGACCTCATTAATCATGATTTACTAAGGATATTTACTTATTTATATATATGGCTGCATAATCAAGGTGTTACTTAACGTTTGATCATCTATGGGTTCTCCTAGTGTTTACAGAATTTAGCTTCTCATTACATCCACCTAGAATATTTCTGGATGTGTAGTTAACTATATAAGAATCTAAGAGGTAATTGCGACTTGATTTATTATTCTCAAAAGCCCCTTGCTCTTTACACTCCTTTATTGCTTAAGGATTATTTAGGTAGGGTACATTTTTGTCAATTTCCCCTTGGTTTAATGTGATGTAAGATGAGTTATGCATTCTTATTAATTATAGAATGCAACTATGTGGGGATTCCGCTAATTAATGTGTTTTACATTGAGAAGTGTGTCGTAGTTCTTGATGATGATGTGTCCTCACAGTGTCATAACCGATGACAATGCATTGATGTTGTTCCATAGCATGGAAAATTGGCGCTATTAATGCCGTTATTAATTTGTGATGTATATTACATAATGCAACATTAAGGAAAAGAAAAAAAAAAAATGTCTCTTGTGCCGTGAACGGCAAGGTCGCTACATGGTATCGAGCTGTTCAACCCCCGCGACCGTGGATACCAGGATTTCCACTATAGTAAAACCTTGAGTAATAACCTAGTTCTAATTACAAATGTAATGTGTCCATGCAAGATCTCGATTAGAGGATGCCACTTAGGTTCACAACATGGTGTCGTGGAAGGAGGTGCGATGCCTCCGTGGTCTTACGGCCTTGGAGTCTAATCCTAAGGGGAAGAACAAGTCCTTTGGGATGGATTTCCAGATTTCACTATAAGGGATGATGATGATCAAGTTCTTCCAGCGAAATGTCGAGGCCTTCGACAACCATCTCAGATTGACGAAGGAGGCCATCATGCCTATACCGAGGGTCCACAACGCTACTCACCAGCACTAATGAAAGTGCCATATAAGGTTCATTCGTCGATGCATGGTTGGAGAGAAAGACGATGTGCTTCATTAATTTAATGCATTACGACCTCCCACATGAAGGTCCGCAGGTAGTCATTGTCCAACCAAGGGGAGCATTTTCTATGATGGAAGACACTGCAATTCGAGCATGGCGCGCCGAAGACGGTCATGGGAATCGTCATGAGGAACGGTTCTCAAGTGAGTATAAGAGCATAGCGGATCGGGCCTTGGACCCGATACCATGGAGATTTAAGCCCATTAGATTCATGCGCAGAATAACCGAAGATCACTAATGTGCTCGACATCGGGCACCATCACACCGTAGATGTTTAGTATTTTGATAGATCCTGAAGTTACCGAGGAGTATCATTTCGTAGCAAGTAAAACAATTGTTAAGGTAAAGTAAGTCGAACGGGATGAGTTTAGATTTTTAGAAATGGCTTCGGAGCCAAACAAAAGGTTTGAGGGAAGTTAGTTATGGGTTGTAGCCTTAACCTAGAATATTTTGTCACGAGGGCCAACCTGTATGTCATGATTTTAGGATATTATGACGTCATGAATGGTAATATGGATTGGTTGGAATCGGATGATGTGATACTCAAATGTAAGACAAAATGGTTTATCTTGGTCGATGATGATGAGGGACAGACGTGGTTAATATTGTAGGTCAAACTAGAGAGTCTCCCTTGAGGTTCATCTTTCCTTGGCAAATACGTAAGAGCATGCACAAGGACGAATATTTATGTGATTATGGAATTAAATGAGAAGGGAGTAGAGGAAGGAATATAACACCTTCCTGAATGGTGAGATTTTGTGGACGCCTTCCCCGAGGAGTTACCTAGGATTCCACCAAAGAGGGAATTGAATTTTACCATAAACCTAAAATCGGGATCAAGCAATAACAAGAGTGTCTTATCGGATGTCGACCCCATGGTTACATGAGTTGAGAATGCAATTAAAGGAGTTGCTAGACCTGTGCATTATACGTCCAAGTGTGTCACATTTGGGTGCCCCAGTCTTGTTTGTGTAGAAGAAAGATGGGACTTTGTGCATGTGCATTGATTACAGGTAATTGAACAAGATTGCACTGAAGAATCGATACCCTATTATAAGGATTGATGATCTATTCGATCGTGATGAAAGGTTCAATGGTGTTTTCAAAGATCGACTTGAGATCGTGTTATCACTAGTTATGGATCAAAGAGGACAACATCCCTAATGCACTCCCTTTAAGACAAGGTTTGACATTACGAAGCCACTTGCCCATCAAGCTTGACTAAATCTAACACCCCAAAGTGGGTATTTATGAATTTGATGAATGGTGTTTTGCTAATACTTCGACAAGTTCATCCAAGTATTCATTGGATAATATTTTGATTTACTCTCTACGATGGAGGATCATGACGCGTGCACTTCATACCGTAGCAGCTATTCACGCAGAGAACAAATGGTATGGAAAATTGTCTAAATGCTTCTTTATCAATCAAGATTCATTACTTAGGGCATACCATATCCAACGGCGTATTGTCGCGGTTCCGCAAAGTTCGAGGCTATTATGGAATGGCTCACGCCGACGAATGTCCCTGAAGTGTGAAGCTTCATGGGTTTAGCGATATTACTTTCCACTGCTCGTCGAGAGTTTTCGGCAGAAACTGAATGAAATTCTAGAAGAAGAACAAGAAGTTTATTTGAACCAAGAAATGTGTGGAAGCATTTCTGAGGCTCAAGGAATTGTTGACAAAAAAATCGATACTAAATGTCCTAAACATGGACATGCACTTGGTACGCACCCACTCATCCAAGGAAGTCTTAGGTGGAGTCTCGATGCAATACGGACGAGTGATCACTTACATCCTCGGAGTGGTAGGAAGTTGAGAAGGCATGAGGAGAATCATGAAACGATGATTTAGAGTTGTTAGCCATTGTATATGCCTTGAGAGTTTGAGACACTACCTTATTGGATGGAAATCAACCAAAAATGGACCCTTCACTATGGACTACATCATATCTTTACACAAAAGCTGACTTGAACACGCGACAATGACGCTGGTCTAATTTCTTAGCTAATATGATTTTGAGATTACTTACACAAAAGGAACAATGAACACAAGCAAGGCATGTGTTGGAAATGGATACCACGATCTTTTTGTGATGCCTCTTCAAACAAATCCACATGAAAATATTCTAACCTTTATCGCTAATTTTATAACCGTACAAAGAGGTCAAGGATTTATCAAACAAATGGATGGTGCCAAAATTTGAAGGATTTACTATGGACAATGACAGATATTGGAGATTTAAAGAATAAATTCTATGTACCACCCAACTATCGAAGCCAGGGAATTGATCCCAAATGAGGCTCACAGAGAAGTGTACATGGCTCAACTTGGAGTCACGAATATGAGGGAATACCTTAAACTCCTATTCTTCCGGGAGAAAGGAATGAAGGCAACGATAGTCAACTACATGGCTAGATGTCTAGAATGTCAACAGTGAAAGCATTTAGAACACAGATGACCGGCAAGATTACAGCCACACGCTAATTCTCAAAATCAAATGGGAGGTCATTTCATGGATTTCATTGGATTGCCAATCGGATTTGAAAATGAGATACGACTTGATTTCCAGGGTAGTCGACACTCTTAAATCTAAGAGTGCTCATTTCCGACAAATGTGTATAAAATATCAGCACCAAATAGCTAGATTTTCATCAAGGCGATGTGAGGGATGCATGTCATGCCCTTAAGAGGATTATAGCATCTAGCCAGAGGACTACGTTTATAGACGCATTTTGGATTAGTTTCCAAGAGTACCTTGGGAACCCAACTTAACTTTAGCACCAAGTATCACCCGGAGATAGACGGCCAAACGGAATGAACAAACCAAATCTTGGAGGATATGTTTTTCATGTACGTAAGAACAAAACCTAACAAATGGGAGGACTATCTACAATTTGTAGAATTTGCATATAACCATAGTTTTCAAAGAACCATTAAGATGGTGCCTTTGAAGTTTATTTATGGGCGACTGTGTAAGACACCCTTGAGTTGGGATCAAATTGAGGATAGATCCCGTGGGACGGTTTCTTCAAGAAATGAAAGAGAAATGAAAACTATAATACAAAGGGTCAAGGAAGCGCAGGATCTACGTAAGAGCAGGTTGATGTGCATCGCGGTCGAATCGTAGTTGTTATGAAGTTGGCGCATCGAAGCCCTCTTTGTAGTGAAACCTTTGTAGTGTTAAGGCTCATGGCTCATCAATAGCCTTGCCTGATTTTTTTTTGAGGCGTATGCACGATTTTTTTTCACATATCTGTTTTAAGACATTATATTAGTAATTCTATGCCACGTTATTGACATGAGTTCCTTGAAAGTATCCGATGAGGCGCTTTTACGTACCGGTGGTGAAAAATATGCATCCTAGACTATCGTGATTCGGCTAACCACGCATCGCCTAATGGGGTAGATTCCGCAAATCAAGGTCTATGGGACAACTATAGTCCAAGACTCTATGACTCCGGAGGATGTGCCATGATAGCGTCATCAGTCATTTTTTTTATTGGTAGACTTAAGGATAATCGATAAACTTTTATTTCACACTTATATACTCGGAACTTGATTTAACCCTTAGAACAAGAGTAAGTGTATGTAATATCCCGCCACAACCAGACCGAAAGCAACACTGATTATTATTTGAGGATACTTGCTTGCAATTGATCCGAATTATTATTCTATTGGTCGCTTGATTATGATTATGAGATATTATGGATTTGATGATATGTTACTTGGTTGTACTACATAGATAGGTGTTATTGACAAGTTCTCCTGAAAAGGTGAATTTTGACCTTTAGGGATGTAGATCGATGAAAACCCTCGACTCCCTAATCTATCAAGGAGTGATTGTTGGGTTGGAATATTGTTGATGTGACATATGTACATATGATTAGATGTTGCGATGATTGATTATTATTGATAAAATGATTCATTGATGGATATAGGATGACGATAGCTTCGTCAACTAGACTCACATGTGTAGAGGGGTCATGCAGGACAATGAGATACTTGAGGGAGAGGTGTGGTAGCAGCCCCGCCATCGCCTATTAGCACTGTCAGTGGGTTCGAATCAGAGGGTTACTGATTACCTAGTTTGAGAGAATACCTAATGATGCTGAGGGCAGATCAGGACAGCCAATCATGGATATTTCTAATGGGTGCACAATAAGGTAGGGGATTATTCCTTAGAGGCCTTAGTCTCCCACAAGATCACCCGTAGAGTATTCACCCAGGGGTTTGATGTCTACCAAAGTCACACAAGGCTTAGTAGAATTTTGGAGCACATAGTGCATCCTGAAGGGCAACGCTGCAAGGGTGGAAAACAAAAGAGGCAAGGAAAATTCCCTTTGAGCATCGAGTGTCTAGAATGACACGTCACAAGGAAGAAAAAATGAAAAGAGGAAAATGACACCCTTGGAGCACGTAAAAGCATTCCGGCGACATCGTGATTTGAATTGGTAAGTGAATAAAACTAGTCATCCTTAAAATGAATGATATGATAAGTAAGATTTAAAAACACTTTCTAATGTTTCAAATCTAGGAAATTAAAATCAAGGGTCTGGCAGAACATGTGGTAAAAAAAAAAATAATAATAAATAAACACAACAAGAAGGAGATAAGAATTCATCAATTATTTTATAAAAGTCAAAATTATAATAGATGAATAAATTTTAAAAAGGGAAAGGTTGTTTTATTCACATTTGCTAATTTAGCAAGAAAAGAGGGTAAATGGCTGGTTTATCTACACACTTCATAAATTAATTTTTAATTAAAGACGAAAAAAGGTAAATGGTTGTTTTATCTAACACTTAAGCAAATTGATTTTTAGTTAAAAGGAAAAAGAGGGAAACTTAAAAAGAAAATAGGGAAACTTAAAGAAAAAGTTGAATGTCTAACTTAGTAAGAATCTTGCCTTGGGAACTTGCTATTTATGAAGTCAACTAGGAATTAAGTAAGACATGTAAGTCATTTAAGATTTTGTAATTGAATATTGGGACACCAAGGAGATTTTTAGTAATTTCTTTTAGGTGGGTAGAGGGAAATAGAACATTTAATTAATTAATAAAATTGATTTTTCCTTCGTGTGAAACTAGTGGATGGGTGACATGTCTATGGGGGATGTTTCAAAATAATTAACTCAGTGGGAATTTTGAATGGGATAATTTGGGAACCAATTACTACAAAAAAAAATCTATAAAAATGATGGAGGAGGGAGATGGATATCATCTTGCACGTTAATCGCTAAAATTTTACTCCCCGAACAATCCCTTTGCTGCCGTGGGAGTTGGGATACCCAGATCAAGTAACGAGTGGTAGCTCAACCTTGCGAAAGTGGAACTAGTGCTAGCATTTTCATTTGGCATTGTGTGCATGGCTCTTTCGCCTCTCGAGGCTCGAGGGAAGAAGAGTAACCCTAGCATCATCGAGGTATTGGTGAGGTCACATCAATTGACAAGCAGGAGATGGATGGAGTGTGCATGGGACAACGACTCGGGGCTTCTCATTTGGTTATGGTATGCATGTGTATATTTTTTGAATGGTAGTTTAATATTCACATTCAGATTAATGATAGATGAATGATTGCGAGATTAGATCCGAAGACATCCTAGCCTTATACCTCATGTGTATTATGGACATTCTTGGTGAACCCAAACTCGATTGAAATGACTCTCCGGCTACTTTGTTTTATTGATTACACGGGCTATCAAATTTGTTTTTTATCTTTGGTCCATTATCCTTCAGCCATTAGTTTTAGGTTCTGAGTATCTCGCTAGAGCCGAATCGGTGGTCACATTCGGCGTTTAAAGACCTATAGATTCAAATGTTCCGGCTTCCAGACATGGATAATAAGTGAAGAATAAAGTTCACACAACTATCTATCCCCTACTTATCTCATGCTTTTCCTTTATGATTGATCTCTCATCTTGCTACCTCCCAGAACAACAAGCATCTCCTGTTTCTTTGATTGATTATCTCTGCATTTCTTTTGAATGGTTACCTCTACTTTTCCTTGAATGATCAACTCTATGTTTCTTTGGAATGTTTAAACTCTACAATTTGAATGATCAATCCCGGAATGATAAATCTCTGAGTTTCTATTTGATTGATAGTCTCTTTGTTTTGTCCGTTATGCTCTGCGTTTTTGGATAGCGCGTTTTTTTTGGATAACATATTATACATTGAATGGATTTATGATTATATATATACACAAGAAAATATATTGTATATATATTGAATGGACAACAAAATATTATTAGACAATGATATCTCTATTATTTTTCATTTGTTAGACAATGATCTCGTTAAGGAGTAGAAAAATATTATTAGACAAAAATATCTCTATTAGTTTTCATTTGCTAGACAATGATCTCATTAAGGGATAGCAATATCATTTTCATTATTATACTATCAACGACTGTAATTTTATACTTGAATCACTGCGTTTTTAACATTTGAATGACAATGAGTTTATACTTGAATGACTGTGTTTTTATACAATGAAATGATAGCAAATTTATAGTTGCATTGTGACTGTGAAATGTTGCGTTTGTGACTGTGCAATAGCTGCATTTTTGGACTGTGTATTTGTTGTGTTGTAATTGATGCATTGTACGCTGTGAATGACAGCGATTTTCCTTTTTAGTAATAATGATTGACCGACAACGATATCCTGTAGTGAATGGAAAGCGATTTCATTCATCTATACACCAGCAATAGAGTATTTAGTATACAACAATATTTAATAGACAACAATAATTAATGGATAGCAATATCATGGGTAGCAATATCATGGATAACAAATTTAACATTTATTAACAGCGATTTATATATAATGTGTGACAGTAGATTTTTATAAACAACAATTTTATATTCATATTTTATATTTACATCGCAACATCATATACAACTATTCTTTTTAAAAGACAACGAATTATGTTGTGTAAAAGACAGTGAATGTTTTATAAATCGATATTTTTTTGAGGATGGACGATGATTTTTTTTGCTGACAGACAATGTGTGGCAGCGAATTTTGACAGGGATTTTTCCTTCAGAGATCCCAACGGCCCATGGAGTCTCTCACTATGGCGATTTTCCATCGGAGGTTTCCAAAATTGAATTAGTCTGGTGGCCATTTACCATCCGATTTTTCCCCAGCGTTATTATTTAGAGATATATTAGCATTGGAATCTTGTAGTTGTACTAACGCCTTAGTTTTTCCTCTTGTCTTGGTTAGATGGTGGTTAACTTTGAAGTTCCTTTCTTGGATTAAATAGGTGTGAGTCCCTAGTTAAATCCTCTCAAAGAAATTATGTCAACCTCGAGTTGATTGGTTATTAAAATAAGGACTTGATCTTCCCTTAAAAAGTTTGTTATGTGGATATGAAGGTTAGTTAAGAGTCATTGAACTCATTAATCATGATTTACTAAGGATCTTTACTTGTTTATATATATGGTTGTATAATGGAAGGGTGGTGTTACTTAACGTTTGATCATCTATGAGTTCTCCTAGTGTTTAAAAAATTTATCTTTTCATTACATCCACCTAGAAGATTTTTGGATGTGTAGTTAACTATCTAAGATGTCAGAGGTAACTGCGCGCTTGATTTATTATTCTCGGGAAAGCCCCTTGCTCTTTACACTCCTTTATTGCTTAAGGATTATTTAGGTAGGGTACAGTTTTGTCAATTTCCCCTTGGTTTAATGTGATGTAAGATGAGTTATGCGTCGTTATTAATTGTAGAATGCAACGATGTGGGGATTATGCTAATTAATGTGTTTTACATCGAGAAGTGTGTTGTAGTTCATGATGATGATGTGTCTGTTAGTGTCGTAATGGATGGTTTATGAATTGATGTTGTTCCATAAAATAAGTGAAAACTGTGTTGATGATGTTGTTATTAATTTGTGATGT
>SNQJ01S0022716.1:110361-122800 GCA_010110895.2 Picea sitchensis | reverse complement strand
ATGATGAAGGTTACTCAAAAGGAAAACACACGTATAAAGGAAAAAGAAACACAATTTTTTTTTCCAAGAAAAGCTTATTCACCAAAGAAGACATCTCATCATCAGATGAAGATGAAGTCAGTGATAGTGAGACAGGAAGAGTTCTATTCATCGCAGTAAAAGACTCTGACAAAGAAGACTCTTAAGAAAAATATGAAGAAGTCGAAGAAGAAATTGAAGAATCAGAAGTTGACCATCGAGAAGAATTAATGTGTGCCATAGAAGTTATCAGAAGGGAAAAGAAGAAAAATAAGAAACTACAAGAAGAACTAGACAAGAAAAAGGATACTCAAGAACTAGAACAAATGATTACAAAATTGAAGGTTCAAATAGAAGAAGATAAAAAAATTGATGAAGCACTCAAAGAAAATCTAGAAGAAAAGGATAGGATCATTGGAAACTTGGAAGCAAAGATTATTGCACTAAGAAAGGATATTCAAAAGAAAAATATGCATAATAGCTCAAAAGTTCTATATGACATTATCAGTAGTCAAAGATCTCATATTGACAAGTCCAGACTTGGATACAATCAGACAGAAAAGGGATCAATCTTGATGGAGGAGCATCTCTCCGCGCCAGCCAGCCAGCTGGCCAGCCACGTCAGCGTGTGCATTGAAAGTCGGAGAGAGGTGCAGCCTCATATTCAATTTTGAATTTGAATGAATGTAATTTAATGTCTTAGGCTGGTGAGCCATGAAGCTGTGTTTGCACAGGCGTAGAAGTAGGTAGGCCTTTAATGATTTGAAGGCTGAGATCTAGATCCGATTTGTAGACTAGACAGACCATTCAATGCCATTGAATAGGGTAGGTATATTGGAGGGAAGAGCTCGAAGAGCCCCTCTTGTAAAGATCAATTTCATTCTCATTTTGTAATAGTTAGAGTATGCACAAGAGAGTTGTAAGAGAAGAAAATGAGCTGAGACTTTGATATAGTTCATGCTCAGGAATACCTTGTAAAAATAGGCATTTGCCATTTAATACAAACAACAGTTTTTCTTGCATATTTCCTGTGTTGAATGAATGTCTCTATGTGTTCAAATTATACTATGAATGTATGTTGTAGTTTTGCATTTGCAGGAGTGTGTTTGGTTTCAGGCTTGAGAGGTCTTTGAGGCTTCACACCATGAGGGTGTGACGGAACGCTGCTGGTTCTAATATCTATGCACAGAGGGTGCATTTATGAATTCTATGGGTTTAGACAAAGGCTTGCCAGGTGGGTACAGAAGCTGAATCAACAACTCAGAAGGAAGACCTCAAGGTTGTTGAATACCTTGGAGGCAAGGCTGTGTATGAAAAAACATAGTTGCAGACATAATTTCTGAGGAGTTCTATGAAGATCTGCCAAGAGGGCATCGAGCCAGTGTAAGAAGTGCACAAGAGAAGAACTCTACTATGAGTTCAAATTGAAGTCAAAATCACTAAGGATTCTGAGAGTTCTGCCAAGTGGGCACTGAGCATATGCATAGTGATGCATTGAGAAGAACTCTGTTGTGAGTTCAGACAAGAGAACGAGGATTAATAAGGATTCTGAGAGCTCTGCTAGGAGAGCATTGAGCAGGTGCATAGGGTGCATAGAAGGGGACATAACTGTTGGATGTTCTATAAGAAGATACTCTGCCAGGTGGGTATTGAGTAGGTGTGCAGACAGGCACAAGAGGAGAAAATAACTCCTTGAGTTCTGGAATTAGTAGAAGAGTCCAAGAAGACGGATCTTTGTAGGGTTGTTGAACACCATGAACTCTCAGCAAAAGGTTGCTTGAGCAGAGGGATAGCCAGGAGGGCATCTGAATTCTCCATCTGAGGGAGAAAGGAAAAAGGGACTTAGTTCCTTAGAGATCTGAGTTCATGAGTAAGCTCAGAAGGTATAGCACCTCGTGCATGCAGAGACTCTGCAAGGAGTACAGGAGTCGTGGAAACCTCTTAAGGTTCTAGAGAAGGTCAAGCTCAGAAGGGTGAGTGCTTTTATGCACAAAACTGTAGTTTTAAGGAGTGTAGAGGCTACAAAACTCCCTGAAGAGTTTAGAGTTTTAAAGCTTAGGAGGAGTGGATTTTTTGTACGCGCAAGCGAGACTCAAGGTGAAGAGCTCGTAGGGAAAAGAATTCAAAGTTAAGGCCTTAGACATTTGGAATTCTTCCAAGTGTTAGAAGAAAGCGCAGAAACTTAGGAGGGCACACAATAGTCGTCAAATCAGGCTAAGGAGAAGAGATCTGGAACGTTGGTTTTCCATGTCTAGAAAGCAGTAGAGAAGTGCATAGGCGAGAGGATCTAAATCATCAGTTCTTGAGTGGAGAACCCGACATCCGTTGGATCTGTCGAGAGTTGCGAGGAAGTTAAACCCTCATACAATAGAGTAGAGGGGACAAAAGTCTTGAAAGGATCTGAGCCGTCCGTTGGAAAGGACACACGTCACGAGATCACCCACATCGAGGATTCAGATATCGGAGGTCAGAGAAGGAAGTCTCTCGACTTCACAAGTAGCGAAGTCATGAGAGAATTGCAGCCATCCATCTGAGGAGGATAAGTGGCAGAGATCAACGGATCTTGTGAACTTGGAGGTTCACAAGGTGAGAGCCCAAAGGTTGGGTACTCTAGGTCACAAAAGGCAAAGTCCTAAAGGGGCAAGAAGTTTCATTGTTGGACCGCGTGGAGCGTAAGGAACATGTGGAAGAATCGCAAGATGGGCCCGTGGAATAGACAAGTGGACACGTGTTGTTCATTGAAGAGAGTCAACACCTCATTGACTTTTCATGTCTCGGGGGTTTGTAAGATAACGGGATGGAAGTCCAACCTTTTGACTTGCGAAGTGGCGAAAGGTGAGAAGTGCTAGTGGGAAGCCTAGCTGGTGCTCACGCGCAGAGGGCACTGACAGCAGGGAGCTATAGCCATCTCATGATCTCAGATATCGTGGGATTGGATAGGAGGAGTTGAGAGATTAGACTTGTGAACTCGTGAGAGGTGAGTTGTGACCAACACCTTTTGAGGTAGGCCTTGGTAATAGCATTGTAGTCACATGAAGAGAGCGGAGCTTGCATCTAGTGATGTTCACACAGAGGAGCTTCCCAAAAGGACCTGTGGATCGATTTAGAAGAGATTCCAGCAAGGAATCGAAGGAGCCACTTTGGCTCATGAAATAGAGTGAACGATCCTTAAGACCGGGAGGTCGCACAGAGACTCTGCCAAGGCAGAGGTGGCATTAGTGTCAGTGTGGTATTAGAGCGGGACTTCATCTATAGATTTTAGGTGAAGTGAAGAGGAGAAGAAGACAGTCAGGAGGACTGTAGGAGAAGATGGAACACTCAGGATTTCAGAGTGACAGAAGTAGGTTTGCCAAGAGAGCAGACAGGGACAACGATATGGCTACTAAAGGCCGAAGATACGCTGGAAGGAAAATCCCATAGTTGATGGTAAAAAGACAGTGTAAGCTACTGAGATGGTGGTTGAAGCATCTTGAAAACCTCAACAGACCAGAGAAAAGGGTTCAGATATGTAAACCAGAGACTGGGATAAGTCTCAGTAATAAGGATGAAATGGGATCGGATGAAGATCTCAAGCACTGTCAGGAGGTAAGAGAAGAAATTCCAAATTTCTAGGTGGGCAAAGAGTTGAGATCACTGCGGGATCTCACAGACTGTCATGAGGACAGTCGGGGAATTTCACACTGCCAAGTGGGCAATGAATTGAGATTACTGCAGGATCTCATAGACTGTCAGGAGGGTAGCGGAAAGTTTTCAAATTGCCAAGTGGGCAAGGGAACAAAGATGGGATCATTTGATCTCATAAACTACCAAGAGGGTAGTAGGTAAATCCCAATTTTCCAGGTGGGTGGGGATAAGCAGATGAGACTATCTGAGGGTCTCATGAATTCAGAGGTAAGTTTGAATCAGCCTGAGGGGCTGACAGAGAAAATGCACTCAGAGTTAGATTTGGATCAACAGGTGCAGCTGACATAAGAGGAAGATAAGGTGAATCTTCTGATGATTGGGGGAATTCAGATATTCCCACCATTTGACCAAGAGGATGTAGAAATCTGTGTTGCAGAGGCAGCCACAGCAGAAGCAGGATAGCCAGCTGAGACTGTCAGGGAAGAATTGGAGCAGACTTGGGAAGCTACCCAAGAAGAAAAAGAGAATGAGAATTCTAAGGAGTGTCTCAACGCTTTCATCCAGGAAGCTGAGGAAGTTGCAGCACTGGATCTGGCATCAGAAGAAGCCAAAGAGTAGGTAGACAGATTACTCACTCCATGGGAGATGGAGCTGGAGATGTTGGAGGATTGGCTGAACAATCCAGAGCCAGCAAGAGAACTGGCAAAAGTTGAGATGTCAGTGAAGATAACTGAACAACAGGTCAATCAAGAGAAGACTGCAGAGATGAACTTTTCAGTAGGGTGGCAAGTTAAGGCCACAAAAGAAGATAAAGAATATGGCACGGGAGAGCACAGTGATTTTCCCAATTGGAGAAAAAATTTGCAGCTGGGGAGACTACAAAAGCAGAGCCATCCACTGGAGCAACAGGATGAAGTGATCGAGAAGATCAGAAGGCTGATATTGAGATCAACAGAAACTACCAGCAAGGAGAAGCTAGGAAAAAGAGAAGCAGCAGCAACACCACCACAAAAGAAATAGTAGCAGGGAGATGGAGCAAATGAACAGCTCTAGAAATTCGTCTGGGATCCAGGAGGATTTCCACAGCTTAGGGTGGAAGCTCATGAGTAGGAGCTCATGAATTTTGTAGCTGAGGAGTATGATGCAGGAGCATCTCTCCGTGTCAGCCAGCCTCGTCAGCATGTGCATTCAAAGCCGAAGAGAGGCACAGCCTCATCTTCAATTTTGAATTTGAATGAATGTAATTTAATGTCATAGGCCAGTGAATCGTAAAGCCGTGCTTTGCACTGGCATAGAAGTAGGTAGGTCTTTAATGCTTTTAAGGCTGAGATCTAGATCTGATTTGTGGACTAGATAGCCCATTCAATGCCATTGAATAGGGTAGGTAGATTGGAGGGAAGAGATTGAAGAGCCCCGCTTGTAAAAGATCAATTTCAATCTCATTTTGTAATAGTTAGAGTATGCACAAGAGAGTTGTAAGAGAATAAAAGGAGCTGATAATTTGATATAGCTCATGATAAGGAATACCATGTAAAGAGTGCATTTTCCATTTAATACAAACAACAGTTTTTTCTGCATATTTCCTGTGTTGAATGAATGTCTATGTGTGTTCAAATTATGCTATGAATGTATGTTGTAGTTTTGCATTTGCAGGAGTGTGTTTGGTTTCAGGCTTGAGAGGTCTTTGAGGCTTCACACCATGAGGGTGTGACAAAACGCTATGGGTTCTGATAGCCATGCACAGAGGATGCATTTCTGAATTCTGTGTGTTCAGACAGAGGCGTGCCCAGTGGGTACAGAAGCTGAAATCAACAACTCGGGAGGAAGACCTCAAGGTTGTTGAATACCTTGGAGGCAAGGTTGTGTATGAGAAAACATAGTTGCAGACATAATTTTTGAGGAGTTTTGTGAAGCTCTACCAAGAGGGCATCGAGCGAATGCAAGGAGTGCACAGGAGAATAACTCTACTGTGAGTTCAGATTGAAGTCAGAATCACTAAGGATTCTGAGAGCTCTCCCAAGTGGGCATTGAGCATATGCATAGTGATGCATTGAGAAGAACTCTGCTATGAGTTTAGACAGGAGAACGAGGATTACTAAGGATTCTGCGAACTCTTCCAGGAGGGCATTGAGCAGGTGCATAGGGTGCATAGAAGGGGACATAACTGCTGGATGTTCTGTAAGAAGATACTCTGCCAGGTGGGCATTGAGTAGGTGTGTAGACAGGCACAAGAGAAGAAAATAACTCCTTGAGTTCTGGAATTAGTAGAAGAGTCCAAGAAGAAGGATCTTTGCAGGGTTGTTGAACACCTTGAACTCTCAGCAAAAGGTTGCTTGAGTAGAGGGATAGCCAGGAGGGCATCTGAATTCTGCATCTGAGGGAGAAAGGAAAAAGGGACTTAGTTCCTTAGAGATCTGAGTTCATGAGTAAGATTAGAAGGGATAGCACCTCATGCATGCAGAGACTCTACAAGGAGTGCAGGAGTCATGGAAACCTCTTAAGGTTCCAAAGAAGGTCAAGCTCAGGAGGGCGAGTTCTTTTACGCACAAAACCATAGCTGTAAGGAGTGTAGAGGCTATTGAACTCCTTGAAGAGTTGTACGTGCAAGAGAGACTTAAGGCAAAGATCTCACAGGGAAAAGAATTCAAAGTTAAGGCCTTAGACATTTGGAATTCTTCCAAGTGTTAGAAGAAAGCATAGAAACTCAAGAGGGTGCACAACAACCGTCATATCAGGCTGAGGAGAAGAGATCTGGACCATTGGTTTTCCATGTCCAGAAGGCAGCAAAGAAGTGCACAAGTGAGAGGATCTTAATCGTCAGATCTTGAGCGGAGAAATCGACAGTCGTTGGATCTGTCAAGAGTTGCAAGGGAGTTAAACCCTCATACAATAGAGTAAAGGAGATGAAAGTCCTAAAAGGATCTGAGCCATTCGTTTGAGAGGAAACACATCACAAGATCACCCATATTGGGGATTCAGATATCGAAGGTCAGAGAAGGAAGTCTCTTGACTTTGCGAGTAGCGAAGTCGCGAGAGAATCGCAGTCGTCCATCTGAGGAGGATAGGTGGTAGAGATCAAGGGATCTCGTGAACTCGGAGGTTCATAAGGTGAGAGCCCAAAGGTTGGGTACTCTAGGTCATGAAAGATGAAGTCCCGAAGGGGTGAGAATTTCCATTGTGGGACCACGTGGAGCGTAAGGAACACGTGGCAGAATCGCAAGGTGGGCCCGTGGAATAGACAAGCAAACATGCGTTGTTCATTGAAGATATTCAACACCTCATTGACTTTTCATGTCTTGGGGGTTCGTAAGATAAGGGGACGGAAGTCCAACCTTTCGACTTGCGAAGTGGTGAAAGGAGAGAAGTGTTATTGGGAAGCCTAGTTGGTGGTGACACACAGAGGGCACTGACAACAGGGAGCTATACCCATCTCGTGATCTCAGATATCATGGGATTGGATAGGAGGAGTCGAGATCTTTGACTCACGAACTCGCGAGAGGTGAGTTGTGACCAGTGCCTTTCGAGGTAGGCCTTGGTCATAGTGTTGTGGTCACACGAAGAGAGCGGAGCTCGCGCCTAGTGCTTTTCACACGGGGGAGATTCCCTAAAGGACCTGTGGATCGATTTAGAAGAGATTCCAACAAGGAATCAAAGGAGCTACTTCGGCTCATGAAATAGAGAGAATGATCCTTAAGACTAGGAGGTCATGTAAAGACTTTGTCGAGGCAGAGGTGGAATCTGCGTCAGTGTGGTATCAGAGCGGGACTTCATTTGTAGATTTCAGGTGAAGTGAAGAGGAGAAGAAGACAGTTAGGAGGACTGTAGGAGAATATGGAACACTCAGGATTTCAAAGTGACAACAACAGGTTTTCCAGGAGAGCAGATAGGGATAGCGATATGGCTACTAAAGGCCGAAGATACACTGGAAGGAAAATCCTAGAGTTGATGGTCAAAAGACAATGTAAGCTGTTGAGATGGTGGTTGAGGCCTATTTAAAACCTCAACAAACCAGAGAAAAGGGTTCAGATATGTAAACGACTGGGAGAAGTCTCAGTAATAAGGATGAAATGGGATCAGATGAAGATCTCAAGCACTTCCAGGAGGTAAAAGAAGAAATTCCAAATTGCCAGGTGGGCAAAGAGTTGAGATCACTGCGGGATCTCACATACTATCATGAGGACAGCTGGGGAATTTCACACTACCAGGTGGGCAATGAATTGAGATCGTTGCGGGATCTCATAGACTGTCAGGAGGGCAGCGGAAAGTTTCCAAATTGCCAGGTGGGCAAGGGAACAAAGATGGGATCATTTGATCTCATAGACTACCAAGAGGGCAGCAAAGAAATCCCAATTTTCCAGGTGAGCAGGGATTAGCAGATGAGACTATCTAAGGGTCTCATAAATTCAGAGGTGAGTTTGAATCAGCCTGAGGAGCTGACAGAGAAAATGAGCTAAGAGTTAGATTTGGATCAATAGGTGCAGCTGACAGAAGAGGAAGATCAGGTGAATCTTCTGATGATTGGGGGAATTCAGATATTCCTACCATATGGCCAAGAGGAGGCAGAAATCTGTGTTGCAGAGGCAGCAACATCAGAAGAAGGACATCCAACTGAGACTGTCAGGGAAGAATTGGAGAAGACTTGGGAAGCTGCCCAAGAAGAAAAAGAGAATGATCATTCTGAGGAGTGTCTCAACGCTTTCAACCAGGAAGCTAAGGAAGTTGCAGCACTGGAGCTAGTAGCAGAAGACGCTGAAGAGCAGGCAGACAAATTACTCACTCCATGGGAGATGGAGCTGGAGATGTTGGAGGATTGGCTGAACAATCCAGAGCCAGCAAGAGAACTGATAGAAGTTGAGCTGTCAGTGAAGATGACTGAACAACGGGTTAGTCAAGAGAAGACTGTAGAGATGAACTTTGCAGTAGGGTGGCAAGTTAACTCCATAGAAGAATATAAAGAAGATGGCATGGGAGAGAACAGTGATCTGCCCAATTGAAAAAAAAAATTGTAGCTGGGGAGACTGAAAAAGAAAAGCCAACCACTGGAGCAGATGGACGAAGTGATCGAGAAGATCAGAAGGCTGATGTTGAGATCAGCACAAACTGCCAGCAAGGAGAAGCTGGGCAGAAGAGAAGCAATAGCAATAACAACATAGAAGCAACAACAGCAGGGACATGGAGTAGATGAACAACTCCAGAAATTCGTCTGGGATCTAGGAGGATTTCCATAGCTGAGGGTGGAAGCTCATGAGCCAGAGATCATGAATTTTGCCAGCCAGCCATGTCAGTGCGTGCATTCAAAGCCAAAGAGAGGCACAACCCCATCTTCAATTTTGAATTTGAATGAATGTAATTTAATGTCTTAGACTAGTGAGCCATGAAGCCGTGCTTTGCACAGGCGTAGAAGTAGGTAGGCCTTTAATGCTTTTAAGGCTGAGATCTAGATCTAATTTGTTTACTAAACAATCCATTCAATGCCATTGAATAGGGTACGTAGATTGGAGGGAAGAGCTCGAAGAGCCCCTCTTGTAAAAGATCAATTTCGATCTCATTTTGTAATAGTTAGAGTATGCACAAGAGAGTTGTAAGAGAAGAAAAGGAGCTGAGACTTTGATATAGTTCATGCTCAGGAATACCTTGTAAAAACAGGTATTTTCCATTTAATACAAACAACAGTTTTTCCTGCATATTTGTTATGTTTAATGAATGTCTATGTGTGTTCAAATTATGCTATGAATGTATGTTGTAGTTTTTCATTTGCAGGAGTGTGTTTGGTTTCAGGATTGAGAGGTCTTTGAGGCTTCACACCATGAGGGTGTGACAGAACACTGCGGGTTCTGATAGCCGTGCACAGAGGGTGAATTTCTGAATTTTGTGGGTTCAGATAGAGGCGTTCCAGGTGGGTACAAAAGATGAAATCAACAACTCGAGAGGAAGACCTCAAGGTTGTTGAATACCTTGGAGGCAAGGCTGTGTATGAGAAAACACAGTTGTAGATAGAATTTTTGAGGAGTTCTGTGAAGCTCTGACAGGAGGGCATCGAGCCAGTGCAAGGAGTGCACAAGAGAAGAACTATGTTGTGAGTTCAGATTGAAGTTAGAATCACTAAGGATTCTGAGAGTTCTTCCAAGTGGGCATTGAGCATATGCATAGTGATGCATTGAGAAGAACTCTACTGTGAGTTCAGACAGGAGAACGAGGATTACTAAGGATTCTGAGAGCTCTACCAGGAGGGCATTGAGCAGGTGCATTGGGCGCATAGGAGGGGACAAAAATACTGGATGTTCTATAAGAAGATACTCTGGCAGGTGGGCATTGAGTAGGTGTGCAGACATGCACAAGAGGAGAAAAGAACTCCTTGAGTTCTGGAATTAGTAGAAGAGTCCAAGAAGAAGGATCTTCGCAGGGTTGCTGAACACCCTGAACTCTCAGCAAAAGGTTGCTTGAGCAGAGGGATAGCCAGGAGGGCATCTGAATTCTCCATCTGAGGGAGAAAGGAAAAAGGGACTTAGTTCCTTAGAGATCTGAGTTCGTGAGTAAGATTAGAAGGGATAGCACCTCGTGTGTGGAGAGAATCTACAAGGAGTACAGGAGTTGTGGAAACCTCTTAAGGTTCTAGAGAAGGTCAAGCTCATGAGGGTGAGTGATTTTATGCACCGAACCGTAGTTGTAAGGAGTGTAGAGGCTACAAAACTCCTTGAAGAGTTCGGAGTTTTAAATCTCAGGAGGAGTGGAGTTTTTGTACGTGCAAGCGAGACTCAAGGAGAAGAGCTCACAAGGAAAGGAATTCAAAGTTAAGGGCTTATATATTTGGAATTCTTCCAAGTGTTAGAAGAAAGTGCAGAAACTCAGGAGGGTGCACAACAGTCATCAGATCAGGCCAAGGAGAGGAGATCTGGACCGTTGGTTTTCCACGTCTAGAAAGCAGCAGAGAAGTGCATAGGAGAGAGGATCTGAATCATCAGATATTGAGTGGAGAACCCGATATCCGTTGGATCTATCGAGGGTTGTGAGGGATTTAAACCCTCATACATCAGAGCAGAGGAGACAAAAGTCCTGAAAGGATCTGAGTCATCTGTTAGAGAGGACACGCATCACGAGATCACCCATATCGAGGATTTGAATATCGAAGGTCAGAGAAGGAAGCCTCTCGACTTTGCGAGTAGCGAAGTCATGAGAGAATCATAGCCGTCCATCTAAGGAGGACAGGTGGTAGAGATCAAGGGATCTCATGAACTCGGAGGTTTGCAAGGTGAGAGCCCAAAGGTTGGGTACTCAAGGTTGTGAAAGGCGAAGTCCCAAAGGGGTGAGAAGTTTCGTTGTGGGACCGCGTCGAGCGTAAGGAACACATGGCAGAATCACAAGGTGGGCCTGTGGAATAGACAGGCGGACACGCGTTGTTCATTGAAGAGAGTCAACACCCCGTTGACTTTTTGTGTCTCGGGGGTTCGTAAGATAAGGGGACGAAAGTCCAACATTTCAACTTGCGAAGTGGTGAAAGGAAAGAAGTGCTAGTGGGAAGCCTAGCCGGTGGTCACACATGGAGGGCACTGACAGCAGGGAGCTATACCCATCTCGTGATCTCTGATATCATGGGATTGGACAGGAGGAGTCGAGAGCTTCAACTCATGAGCTCACGAGAGGCGAGTTGTGACCAGTGCCTTTCGAGGTAGGCCTTGGTCATAGCGTTGTGGTCGCATGAAGAGGGTGGAGCACACACCTAGTGTTGTTCGCATAGGGGAGCTTCCCGAAAGGACATGTGGATCGATTTAGAAGAGATTCTAGCAAGGAATCGAAGGATCCGCTTCAGCTCATGAAATAGGACAAACGATCCTTAAGACTGGGAGGTCACGGAGAGACTCTGTCGAGGAAGAGGTGGCGTCTGCGTCAAAGCTCCAAACCAACAGAGCAAGAAACATATCCAAAAAGTTATGTAGAAACAATCAAAGGGGATAGGAAGATATACAAGGAAGATTACAGGGACACTCCTCCACCAAGAAGATTCAGATTTTAGAATCAACAACAGAGAGATAGGACTCAAGAAGAAGAAGGATTCATAAGAGCACCTCCTTTCAAAAGATCTTCAACTCCCAGGTATCAAACTATATTTTTTGGTTTATGTTATGCATGTAATAATATTGGACATAAAGTTGTGAATTGTAGAGCTAACAACAGGAACAATAACAACTTTGAGAGTCATACACAAAGGGGTTATTCAAGAAGACCTTGTGAAACATAGAGAATAAGTTACAATAGGTTTGAATCTTTGATCATTGAAGTGAAATGTTACAAATGTAACAATTTTGGACATGTGGCCAAAGATTGCAGAATGAAAGTCCTTCCTAAATAACCTCAATAGAATAACAACAGTCATAGACAAGAACCTCAAAAAATGACAAGAACCTCAGAAAACAAGATCAATATAACAACGAAGAATGCACAATTGCTCTAACATCTAAGCAAAAGAAACACGGTTGGTATGTTGACAGTGGATGTTCAAAACACATGACAAGTGATAGAGACAAGTTTCTTACATTACGAAAGGAAAGAGATGGATCAATCTCGTTTGGAAATGATGATTCAGCCAAAATCATTGGAAAAGGCACAATCCAAATAGGGAACAAGAATGAAAAGGAAGAAAATGTTCTACTAGTAGAAGATATAAAACATAATCTTCTAAGTGTGAGTCAAATGTGTGACCAAGGTCATAAAGTTACTTTTGATTCACAAAAGTGTGAGATAAGAAAAGAAGGTTCAGGGAAATTGGTCGCTACAGCTGCAAGAACTTCAAGCAACATAT
>SNQJ01S0022716.1:89641-100525 GCA_010110895.2 Picea sitchensis | reverse complement strand
ATTTCAACCATCCATGAGATCCTCCACCTTCCCTAAAAAATAGGAAACCAAATGTGAGGTGGATTCTCACACTTAATTAATTTCTTTTTCATGAATATTAATAATAATTGATGTGCACTTAGTATTTTTCCCTTCATGTAATATATCCCTCCTCCACATTGACTAGGGATTGTGACATAGGTTATTCCATGGTTTCAAGGTGTATGAGACACTTATATAACACTTACAACACTTAGGGTGAGGTACCTAGGTGTGAAAATTTCATGTGTAATAGTGAGGGCCTTATTTATCATTCTTTGGTTGTTATGGATTTTCATAACCGAACTCCCATTTGTTCTGGTGCCAAATTTCTACTCAATTTTGACAACATATTGATAGACATCTCATAGTGATGAGATGTCCAAGAAATCTGTTTCGATTTGGATGTACCTATGTAGAGCCTTGCGGTATTTCAGAACCAGATGTCACTCAGAGTCTTTGATAACCATCTTGGTGCGCAAGGTATGAAAAGTATTTTTGAACTCCAACATTGTTTGGCCCCTCTCTTGCCGCAGTGTGGTCCATCTCATGTACTGGTCATCATAGTTACCAACAGGGTAATACTTCTCCTTGACCGCATCCACAAAAAAATACCAAGTGGGCTTGGTCCCATATATTCTAGACTCCTATGTGGAAATTTTCTCCCAGTAATTTTCCCACCAATGTTAGACATGTAGGAGAGCCTTAAGGAGTGCAAAGGTGATCTTTTCCCTGCTAGAAAAATTGTGAACAGAGAAATAACCTTCTAGCATATTTAACCATTTTTCTAGGGCATCTGCATCGATCTGACCTTCAAATATGGGAATATCAAAATTAACTTGTACCTTGAAAGGAGAGGTGCCTCCAAAGTGGCCTCTTGATGAAGACGCACATGTTATTATCAGTAGGCATTGAAGGATATGGGAAAAATTCTCCATCATTTCGTCCCGCTGTCGCATGAGAGCTTGCTCAAGCAACTGATTAATAGAACATTCTGCTCCACCATTTTGTTTTCTTCCACCATAGAGGTTTTCTTGGGTGTGAAAGAGAGATTTTCCTCAAGAGAGACAAGCCTAAGACCCAACTTGCTATACTCGGACATCGTCGGGGACATCCACTGAAAAACGATCAAGAGCAACCTATTTTGATACCACTGATACAGATTATTTTTGTCACGAAATGAGAGCAGAGATGTAATAAATAAATGTAAAGAGATATATCAGATATCCAATAATATAACGAGATTTATTATAGATATAACCATAAACACAAAGATAGAGTAATACACAATTTCTATTAATAAGCAAAATGTACAAAACTGTAGAAATATAGAGTGAAAGATTCGCTAGAATGGTGGCATCTTATCTCTGAGAAGAGATATGACGAATACTTGCATTCACAAGAAGATGATTACAATTAGGCTCTAAATTCCTTTCTAACATAAAGAAAATCCAAAACCCTAACCCAAGAAGATGAAAAGCCAATAGTTTTGTGGATCCCGTTTTGGGTAGTTTGGTGTATCAATTTCCCGGGGGCGTAACTTTGGCATACAATCTTCGTTTGGAGAAAACAATAGCTCATTGGAAAGGCATCGCCGAGGAGATTCATTTTGGGGGCTCAATCAGAGCCTACAATTAACATTGAGGTGCTCAATCCCAGAAAAAACTTCATTTAGTCCCTCAAAATGGCCCCAAAAGTTTAGGAACCGAAAAACTACTAAAAATAGTGAATTGTCAAAAGATTGTTTTGAGCCAGTTGGACTAGGTAGGTGGCCACCAATATCCACCTGGATCAATGATATCCTAATACCTAATATATTTTCTTATCCTCTTCTTTCATTCATACGTAGACATTAATCTTGGTCTACTTCATTATGTTTGTGCAATTGTATATTTTAGACACTATTCATAATTCACAAGTATGAATTATTCCTTCATACTCCACCTTAATGAATACTTGTGATCTCTTCAACTGATCTTTGAATTGGTCCAATATTCAACATCTTATTATATGCTTTATCTTCATATTATGTCTTTGGTCTTCTTCATTCTACAACTTCAGTCTGCTTCTTGTACCTGCATAGTATATAAAACATATTTGTTGAAGCCCATATAAAAAAGTTACCATCCACCATAATACATTGGTCGCCAACCACTATATCTGCCATTTATATAAGAAACGCTTTCATGTACAAGGTTCATCAACCATTCTTCCATTGAAAATTCCATACATGTACCTATAACTCCCCCTGCATAATCATAAATAATCATCTTGGGTATACTTTGGCTTACCCATACATCATGGGTTTTGATGGATTACCCTCAACCATTACAACAAGTTATTTATTGCTTATCACGAACCCTCCTCTTCCATGACAAGTGGTTTATGCTTATCACGAACAACAAATTACATTAAGTGGTTTCTAGCTAACCACAAACCTTCAACATACAAATTATGGGGGTACACTTGTCTCTTCATAGCTTACATCAACATTGAATCAAGTGCATACAACATGTCTCTTCACGGCTTACATCATCATTTACTTAGATACAACATACTTCTTTATACAAAAATAGGACCAATATCATCTTTGTTTCCATCAAGACAACATTATCAAAGAGGATCTTCAAAGTTCTTAGGGATCTCATTCTCTATGCATGTCAAATTATTTAACACATTGTGCTACTTATTTACCTTGCTTTTCTTCCTTTTTCATTCTTTATATTCTTTTGTTGTTGTAGTCTTCGATCCTTTTGTTTCTTCATTCTTCTTGCTACTTTAAACTTGTTGGTTGTGGAGACTAATTATCTTCATTATTCATAGGTTTGTTTCAACCGTGCTTGGACCCCATTCCCTGATGGGGGGTGTGGAAGAGATTTCTTACCCCCCCTCCGCCCCCCCCACAACTATCGCCAGGGGGTTCCATGGGGGGCGACGACAATTTGTGTATCCCCCCCCTGGTGGGGGATTTAGAGGCAGCGCCCCCGAAGAAAAATTTTGGGAAAATTTGTCTTGTAAAATATTGTATTTTCATAGTCAATCTGGACCGTTCATTATATGGTTGCAGATCTGACAGTAGAAGTTATTTTATGGTTTTTTGACCTAGAAGGAAACCATATTTTATAAGAGAATAACACATATTTCATTAAATTTGGAAATATACAATGGATCTAAAATTTTAGAACTTTAGCTAGATTGAGTTTTTTCAAAATAAGGAATTAGAAAATCTCATAATTCACTAGATTCAATGTATATATTCACCATTTTTTTTAATAAAGATATCATTATAAACTCTCTTGTATCGTTATAAAGGTATCATCATAATTTATTTTCATTATTATTATTTATATTCAAAACAATGGATCTTAATTTAGTTACATCTTAACATGTGTGTTAAGTTAAAAAATGTATCTATATAGAAATAGTGGATCTAGAATTTTGAACTAAATTGGTAAGATTGCCTATTTTCAAAGTGAGGAATTAGAAAATTGTTTGGTTCACTACTTTGAATGTATATATTCACTATTTTTGTGATAAACTTGTGGTGATAAACTATATAAAATCAAATTTACATAAACTTGCATAAGCAAATCTTTAAGTCTTAGACTTGGATTCTTTACATTATTTATATTAATATTATTTATAACTTGTATTAAAAGCAAGTTGATTAAGGTTATTTAATGACATTAATACTGTGTCTCTTACTATTATTAATCAATTTAATTATAATTTAATAAACTAACTAGTGTTGAGTTAGTATACTAGTGGAAGGTTGGAAAAACTTTAGAGTGACCTATATAAAAACTATTTAATGACATAAGACCAATGTGTTTCTTACTATTATAACAATTTTAATTCTAGACATAGTAAGTAAAATTGTCTTTATTGAGTACTATATTTTATTATTAGGAGGTTAACAACATTTTATACTCAACAAAGGAAAATATTATATGTGAGTTACTACATATTAAGTTTACTCTAAAAAATCAATTATAAATTAGAATACCGACATAATTTATTTCTATTATTAGTATGTTTATTTCTATTCAAAACTAGGTCGATGAAAGATTACATTATGAATAATAGATTTGTAAGAAGTTTCTCATGTATAAATTTATTTAATGGCATTAATAATTAATGTCTATTATTATTATTAACCTAGATTTTAGTTATAATTTAATATTATAGTAACTATTGTGTCTAAACTTTGAGTTACTATAGTAAGTCTATGAGATTGGCACCATCTTATAGTGACCTATAAAGGTATTGATTGACATAATATCAATCTGTTTGTTACTATAACAATTTTATTTATTGTCATAGTAATTAATATTGTCTGAGTACTATATTTTATTATAGGAAGTTGGGCCATTTTAAAGTCCACAAAAGAAAATATTTCATTATTAAGTCTAGGTTTACCCTTGTAATGATCAAAATAAATTATGAATCAGAATAGCAACAAAATTTATTTCTATTATTATTTCTATTTTTGCATTGAAAGATAAATAATTGATTGAGGTTTACTTCATCAATAACAGATTAATAACATATTAATATACGAGAATTTTTTTACCTATAATGTTATTTAATGACATTGATGTTAATATTGTATTCACTATGAGTACTATATTTTATTATAGCAATTTTGAGTCATTTTAAAGTCCACAAGAGAAAATATTTCATTATTAAGTATAGGTTTACCCTTGTAATGATCAAAATAAATTATGAATTAGAATAGCAAAAAAAATTATTTATATTATTATTTATATTTTTGTATTAAAAGCTAAGTAATTGATCGAGGTTAACTTCATCAAATAGATTAATATACCACAAATTTCTTAACTATGAAGTTATTTAATGACATTGATGTTAATAGTGTGTTCAATGTTTATTATTAATCGTTTTAACAATCAAAATCAATTAAAAATTAGAATATCGACAAAGTAGTACGAGAGGAAAAACGGAAAACCAAGTGAACTAGATATTGCAAGTGCTCAGTGTTTATTCATAATGTGTTTCAACATATTATATTGAAAAGAACACATTAATATCCCTCTAAAACTTAGATTCCTTACATAATTTATGTTATCATTAATATTTATATTTATGTATTAAAGCGAAATTGACTCATGAATAATAGTTTGCTTAAGAATTTTCTTACCTATAAATTTGTTTAACGACATAGTAATTGTTTTTGTTATTATTATTAACCATTGTGATCATTGACACTAAGTAACTATTTTATCTATGTTGAGTATAATGTTCACACCACTTTAGAGTTTGCAATTTGTTTAACTATCAAAATCAAATTATTATGAAATAGAATGCAATAAAGTAGTACAATTTGATTTATATCAAATATAATAAGGAATATTAGTAAAAACTCACTTTAGACTATATTGTAAGACTTGTCTAGTATTTATTCATGAAATGTTTAAACGTTTTATATTGAAAATAATATCAATTAGCTACTTCAATATGGTTTTAATATACCAAGTCTAGAAAATGTTTTTAAGTGCATTATTGAATTTGATTATGAAAGGTTGATATAGTGAGAAGTTATATTGATCTAAACAAAGCATTGAAAAGTTAAATATTGAATGGTGTCATGTAATTTGCATAAAACATCGTTGCATGAATACATTGAAGTTGAACCAAAATTTGCATATATGTATTAAATAATATAAAACTCCTCAAAAAATAATATGAAGAGAATATTTAATCTACAACAAATATTGAAAAGTGTATCTTCATGTTTATTAGTAAATCCTTCAAAGGACAAAATTACATTCATGAATCATCTCCACATGATCTCATGGTATTCGCCCAAGTAGATCAAGTACAACTTCTACACATTTATTTGTCTTGGTCTTCTTGCAATGTTTGTTCTTTGGCATCCATGCCCAAACTATGGTATTAATTGGAATAGATCCAAGTTTTGTGTCATCAGGATTTGGTACCCAATATTGTTCTAATATTTTTCCCTTGTATTTCCCTAAACTAGGCTTCAACCCATCAACCTTTACATAAAGAGTCTCACTTTGATCGTCTTGGAAGATATTTGAGGTCGCTTTTGCCATCCAAATCATCTCCCCTCCATCCTCATTTCTTGATATAACTAGCAACATCTTTCCTTTCTCAACATCATAGGATTGAATGTTGTCTTTGACTTGTTTCACTTGGGTCCAACATACACTGGTCCATCTGCCACATTATCAAAATCCCCATCCATAATACTTGAGATTACATGGAGTCCTTACAATTAGCATTGACAATTTTCCTTGTCTTTGGCCAGAAATACTTAGAAGATGAATCACTTCCTTCCACTATTGTATGATCATTGTAGATTTCATATAATGTATCAAGAACTCTTTCCCAATACTCTACTTTATTTTTAATTCCTCTGTAACAATTGGTGAATCATCATTATCGATAGTGTCTTTCAACATTTTTATGTATGATGTTATTCCTTCATTTAGTTCTTTTAAATAAAAATCAATCTCTTTGGGACCTAAGAAAGATGGCTTCCATGTGAGAAATTTAGGTCAACCTTCCTCATTTGTATTCCACAACTCAACTGGTTCTGACCACTCAATATCTCTGATGAATTCTTTGTACCTTAGTACTGGAACATCATTGATTACAATAAATTGGAGGTATTGGACATTAAGATGTTCAAGTAGTGGATTTTTTCCCTCCTTGATGTATCCATTAAGGAAACTTTTGAAGTCATACACCTTATGAATCAGTGTAGGTCCAAGCAATCATTTTTCTTCAATCATGCGATATGTATCCATCATTCTAGGTAAAGAATATATGTCTTTATTTTTCAAGTTGGAAGACATTCTTCTATAGGCTCCATCTATGTCTTCATGAGTGTGTCCCAAAAGAAATAACCCAATATCAATAGGGATGAAGACACCAAGTGTAATTAAAAGTGATAGAAACATGAAAATATAACGATTCTTATTATCACTTGTTGCATTGTCCAGTTGTAACAACAAATGTGGAGGAAGAAGTTTAAAATCAACACTATAATTTTTTGATCTTCCAAGAGATAGAAAATCATCCTTGTACACTCTACATTTTTAGTAAATACAATTGTCCATGCATTTGAGAGTGGTTTTCTATAACTTCCACTCTCATAAAGAAAATCACCATACATATCAAGGTGTGGGTCTTCAAGGTACCTCGAGCACTTTGCAAGGGATGTAATGCTAAATTGTAATTAAATGTGTACAAATGGTGGGGTGAAATGACCAAAACATCCTATATTGTGCCCATGTGTTAGCATACATGTCAATGACAAACCCAAGTTTGTTCCTGCAATAAATTTCAATTTGACATGTAGCCTTGGGATTCAAGTCTTTGTTTTGTCCATTTTATCATGGATAATGCTCAAATACTCCTTTGGAAACCACTTTGACATAATTTTGTGGGCACATTAACAATATCTTCCACACATAAAAATCTTGTTATGTTTGTTCAATCTACCTCGTGCCTTTTCTTCCAACTCTTTTGTAGTTGTTGAGAACATATGTGCTTTCAACATGATACATTCACTACATTTACTAAAGTTGGTATTCTTTGAGAATGACACATCTAAAAAATGAGTATTTGAGATCTTGATCATTATTGGTTGTGATATTGATGGGTAATTGAGCTTTTGAAGAGCCTCATTGATCTCATTTAACAAGAAATTTGATCTCATTTAACAATCTTAAAGGAGCAGACCTTCCATCTTCTTCAACTTGACGTGTTTGGTTTGGTGAATAATTTGAATTATCCATTACAATTATGTGTAATATTTCTATGGATTCCATGGTATGTGCATGTGCTTTGCATGTGTTGGTGTTACCATTAATGGATTTGATGTGTCCATGCTGGAATAATGTTGGTAGTTATAGAAGGTGCTTTGAGGAATCTTATGTATCTTGCACCATTACATCTTACAAATAATATTACCATTAAATATCATTGTCCTTTACTTTTCTAATAATAGGAGGTATCCCATGGCCATGGCTTTCTGACATGACTACATTTGAAAGGAGTGAATTGAATACAAATTCCCTAATACCATTTTTATTCATGTGTTTCATACCCCTTCTAGCAACTGCAATGGCCTTCCTATCCACATGTTGAAGACAATCTTATTTACAACATTCATCTGCTGCCAAAAGTTGGATTTCTTTCTCTTCATCTATCTTTGTTTGACATTTTGCAACTTTTTTGTAGCCATAACTCATTTAATCCTTTTATATGGCCTCGTTACATGCATATCATTTGAGTATAGCTCTTTTTCATTATAAATATCCCTATCCCATTTTTTAACAGACTTGTGTCCTTTATCACATCCAATATCACCATTTCCTTGGGTGGCTCCTTGAAATTTTCCTTAGATCCTTAAAATATCACCTTTATTGTCCACCAACTTATTTACTGGCCATCTAACCAAACAATGTATAAACTTATCCCCAATCCTACATCTTTCGCAATTTCCATGTATCTCTTCCATGCAAACACCAAAGTCCATTTCACCTAGTGTTTCACCCTCAACCATGTCATCCTCATGGAAATTAACTATCATTCCTTTGGCAATGCACATGCTTGTTCCCATGCATCCAGGTGTAAGATAAACCCTTCTACATGTGAATGTAACCCTATCTTGGGGAATATTTAAGGGATGATCATAAAAATGAGCTATTAAATCTGATTCTGGACAAATCTCATAATATTCCAATGCACCCCCTAGTGTATGCTCAAATTCTATTGGATGCGGTAGAGGAGCATCATGTTTTAACAACTCCTAAATTTTAACCACTATGCATCCTTTCTTTACCATCCTTCCATGCACCTTATGACCAAGCTCTGTATTGAATATGGATCTTTCACTCATCTTCACTCCACATTGTAGAAGATCTACTGTGTCTCAAATAGAAAATGCAGAAGAAACATTTGTACCTATACACCAAATTAAAGAAACTTGGTAGTTTATCAAAAAAAAAACATTTAGTATACTATCAATAACACTTAACCGTATTTGCTATAAAAAAAAATAGTATATTAACAATAACACTTAACGCATGCTTCAAGATTTTGATTTACCTATGTTCTGTCTCAAATCCATGATCTTCCATGGATATATGTCCCCTTCATAAACATATTCCACTATCAAATGTGGTTGAGTGACATCAATTATCAAAATCGTAACATAGCATGCATTAACCCTTTCTATGTCATAAAAATTCCTGGTGTTTATATATTCAACCCTTCCTAGCCCAATAACTTGACCATTAATTAGGAGGTCAACATAGTCTCGTTTTGTCAAAATTATATTTTCCATTGTAACTCCTATGAATTATTTAACACACAATTGAATTGTAATTTGTAATTAAAGTTAAACCATGTAAAGTGTCTTGTATACTTTAGCAAAAGCAAAACCTTCAAGAAAGTAAAAATGGTATGGCAGTGATTTTGCACACAATGAAAAACCTTTTCCCACCATCTACCAAAAGGCACTTTACATATAAATTACAAATAAAATATATATGAAGACCTAACAATTAGACATCCAAGTAGTATCAGAGAATGAAAAATATCAACTCATATCAAACCACCAAGTTCTTATTTAACTATGGATATGGCACTTGTTTTATTGATGTTCATGTATGAACTGTGCTTATAAGAAATTTGCAAAAGTTGTAGAATCACAAGGTCCTTTGGAAAATAAAAAAAAGTCCAACCTGGATGTTACGTTAGATGTCAAACAAGTCCCATGAGAAAGAGAAGTGATATTTATAGCTAGTTTAGTGAGAATGTTTAATGTCTAAACATGGTAAATTTGAAGCCAAGCTAGAGATTTTCTTCCAAACAGATTTTTTGTTAATATAAATACTAGATAATTCTCATTTTTATTCTAACAATTAGGAAATATTATTTTAAATCTTTAGTTCAAATGTTAGGACTCCCTGCCTAAACTCATCTGAGGACATACTCTTTCAGATGGATACATAGGGATGTTGAACTCTAGAACCTCAAAAAGTGTAGATTTAAGTTTTGTCAGACAGTTATGTTGATGAGGTAGAGCGTGAACTTGTACCTCTAGCCATTGGTGAAATTGTTTTTGGAATCCCTTAACTATACAAAAAAGATGTCATATTATTTAGGAGAGAAAAATAATACATCTTGTTAAAATAATTATGATTGTTACTTTAATAGTTGCATACCTGTGCATTGGAAGCAAAGTATAGTATACTTAATCATACATTATTCATAAACTTCAAAATTGTATAGAGATCACAGTATTTTGTGGCTCAAAATATTGTGATTGGATCATTGTACTTGCGCCAAAAGGAAAACTATAAACCATTAGTTTTTATTCCAGCTCAAGCACAAATGCAAAACCAGCAACAACAACATATTTAAATACAATACTTATTGCATCATTGTGGATCTTCGTAGCTTTTTTCAAATCCAACACTGGACACATTCAAAGACAAAATACTAACCATGGTGATCATTAGGACAAAGGCACCCTTGAAGAATTGATTGCAAAAGCATAATCAAATTACCAACAACAAAATTACACTGTGAAGGAAAGTTATCACTTGCTATCTTTCCTTCTAGCATAAACATAAATGCATTCCCAATGAAAATATTACACCATGAAGAAAATATAGTGCTTGCTAGCTTTCCTTCTAACTGTAACATCCCGCTCTGGTGCATTGAGAAAAAATATTATTTGAGGACACTTGCTCGCAAGTGATATGGACTTTCTGATGTTAAAACATTTATACTTGATTATGATGCATTATGATAGACGACATGATGTTTTACTATGTGATGTAGACAGGTGCTATTTGACTC
>SNQJ01S0022716.1:25435-69499 GCA_010110895.2 Picea sitchensis | reverse complement strand
ATATATGGAGCAACCTAAAGGATTCTCATTGGAAGATAATCCTAATTATGTTTACAAGATGAAGAAGGCCTTATATGATCTGAAACAAGCACCACGAGCTTAGTATTATAGACTGGGCAATGTTTTACAAGACAAAGGGTTCAAGAAAGGTACTATTGACAACAATCTCTACATTAAGTCTGAAGGTGATAATTTACTAGTTGTTTTGGTTTATGTAGATGATATTATTTTTGGTTGTACTAAAGAATCATTTGTCTAGTGGTTCGCTAACTCTATGCAAACAAAATTTGAGATGTCCATGATAGGAGAACTGTCATATTTTCTTGGTTTACAAGTAAATCAGAGTTCTGCAAGAATATTTATCTCTCAAGAAAAATATTTGAAAGAGATGTTGAAGAAATTTTAGATGGAGGATTCCTCTCCTATTAGCACACCTATGGTGGTTGGTTGCAAGCTCAGTAAAGATGATATTTCACCGGATGTTGATCAAAGAACATATCGCTCTATGATAGGCAGTCTTCTGTACATCACAGCATCCCATCCTGATATAATGCAAGTTGTTGAAATGGTAGGTCGCTATTATTCTGCTCCTAAACAAAGTCATTTGGGAGCTATCACAAGGATATTCAAATACTTGAAGGGAAAAATGACTTATGGTCTGTGGTATCCCAGAAATCGGAGTTTTTAGTTAACTACTTATTCAGATGTAGATTGGGCAAATTGTGTGGATGAGAGAAAGAGCACCAGTGGAGGTGCATTCTTCCTGGGTGACTCATTGGTAGCAGGGCTTAGTAAGAAGCAGGGACCTATTTCCTTATCGACTACAGAAGCATAGTACATTGCTTCTGCTACTTGCTGCACTCAGATTTTGTGGATGATCCAAACTCTTGCAGATTTGAAGGTAAACTATACTGATCCGATTACAATTCACTATGATAACACCAGTGCCATTAGTGTCTCCAAGAATCCTATTCTTCATTCCAAGACTAAGCATATCCTAATAAAATACCATTTTCTCAAAGAACAAGTTACAAATAGATTTGTTCAGCTGAATTATATCCCTTCCACAGAAAAAATAGTTGATATCTTTACTAAGCCGTTAGCAGTGACCCCTTTTGGATATCTTTGTCAAAAGTTGGGGGTTATAACTTCTTTCGTCTAATCTGTTCACCTAGTTAGGGGGAGTCCTTATTGAATATCTGTTGTATTTCTAAGATGCTCATAGTTGTTCGGGGTAGTATGTACTGCAACAGCTCAGGGAGAGTGTGTTTATTCTTTGACATTGATGTCAAAGGGGGAGAAAGTGTGGTAATTTAAAGGATGCTACAGTGGTATAGTTGGATGTCCTTCAAGGTTGCCATCAATGCCAAAGGGGGAGATTGTTGGCATATTTATTACAAGTAGACAAAAGGCAGAGTATTTGTTTGTCATTGATGGCAAGCTCAGCCCGACGATGACGAACAAGAGAAAGTGGAAAGACCAGCAACGCAAAAATGATCACATGGAAAGATCATAAGCGTAAACTCCATTTCGGATACCGGGAGTTGGAGGAGTTAAGAGTTGAGACTCTTCATCACAGGAGTCCCGAAGTTGCGAAATGTGAAACATCGAAATCCTGAAATAGGCACATCAAACCACGAATTAATCTCCATTTCAAAGTTTTGTATACCAGGAGTTGGAGGATTCAAGAGTCGAGACTCTTCATCACAGGAGTCCCGAAGTTGAAAAATGCGAAACGCTGAAATCCCAAAACAGGCACATCAAACCATGACTTAATCTCCATTTCAGAGTTTCGAATACTGGGAGTTGGACGAGTTAAGAGTCGAGACTCTTCATCATAGGAGTCCCAAAGTTGTGAAATGAGAAACGCCAAAATCCTGAAAGTAGGAGGACTGTCCATCTTTAGGAAGGACACGTGGTTATAGATCAACATTTCGCTTACTGAGAGGTCAAAGGAAGGAGTTCCCTAACCTCTCAAACTCACGATATGAGAAATCATGAATTAATTTGAGTCATTGATCAAAGGGATATCCTAGACCATTGATCAAGAACAATGAGGCTTGTGAATTTGTGAAATGATCCTGGTCGTTGAAGCCAGAGGAAACATGGAGAAACATTGGCATTTCACTGACTGAAAGGTCAAAGGAAGGAGTGCTCTAACCTCTCTAACTCGCGATATGCGAAATCAAGAAATAATCCTAGCCTTTGGATCGAGGATTGATCTGGATTGTTGATCAGACATGACAAAGGCCCATGAAGTTTCAAAATCATGATAAGATCTGGACCGTTGGGTCCATAAAACACGTGGCGAAATATCTTCATTTCACTGAATGGAAATTCAAAGGAAAAGGGTTCCATAACCTATCGAACTCGCAATATGAGAAATTGTTAAATGCCTTTTGGCGCAGCCTGTGGTCACCACTAGTGGTCACGAGAAGGGAAGGAGCTAGTCCAACTAAGCTCCTTTTTCGGAGTTTCATGGATCGCGACATAGAGCATCAAGATATCTCATCACAAGGAATGTCTAAATGTCGAAATACCGAAATGTGAAATGGAAAAATCAATGTGAGACCTTATGCTTGTAATCCAACTGTGTTGGATACTTGGAAATCTTATCAAAGGGATACTATTGCTCTTCACGATTAATTTTTCAGTTATGATTCAGTTATCAGAACTGAATCATGGTTCTTGGATGGTTGGCGTTTCAGTTGTTGAAGCGTTGTTCTAGGGATTTGAGGGGTAACTAAAGGGGTTGTAGTGCATAAAAGAAACACGTAGTGACTGTGTGTTGTTGGTTGTTCTGACTGAAAAATGAGTTGAACTATAGAAAGGTAAAATTATAGTATGCACAGTGCAAAGAAAGCTCAGAGATAAGGAACAGAAGCTTAACAAAGGAGAAAAGGTGAAGAGAGCAGAATGTTCACATATCAAAGATCATGAGAAGGACAGAGAAAGAACAGATAGAAAGAGACAACAAGTCAATCCAAGTATGAACATAGCAGAAGAATAGTGTAGCAGAGAAGAATTGTAGAACAATGAAGAAGTGGTAAGAATTGATTTATCTATGTTGTTGGTTATTCATTCATTTATTTGTAATAAGGGTGGTAGGGAGGTGCTAGGGAGGACTGCTTTCATTGAGTTTCAAGTGGGTGCTTGAACACAGGGAGTTGTAGCTTCCATATGGTTGTAGCTAGAGAAACCAGGGTGGTAGGGTGGTGCAAGGGAGAACAAGTGTTCTCTGTTATATAGGTTGGAGCTTGTGTAACTAGAAGTTGGTGTTGGAACACTCAGGGAGTTGGTGCTTCCTTCTAGTGGGTGCTATAGAAACCAGAGAGTCAGTGCTCTCAAACAAGTTGGTGCTTGTATAAGTTGAAGTAGGTGCTTCCATTTAGTCGATGCTGGAACACTCAGGGAGTTGGTGCTTCCTTTTAGTGGGTGCTAGAGAAATCAGAGAGTTGGTGCTCTCAAACAAGTTGGATATTGTAAAAAAGAGGTAGTAGCCTCACATTGAGTTGGTTCTCAATTATAGATAATGTACAGAACTTAAAAGACTGCCTATCATTTCGAAGAAGAAGGGGTTTTCTCCCTTTATGGGTTTCCTTATGAAAATCTGTCTCTGTGTATATCTTATGTGTGACTGATGCTCATTATTTATATTGTCCATATGTTGTATAATATTGATGATCACTTGAAGAAAGATTAAGAATGTTTTAATAGACATAAAATTGCTTAAGAACAATAACAATTGATTCACCCCCCCTCTCAGTTGTCTTAGTAATTTCAACATTCGGCTACAAGCCTGCATAACCCTTGTCCTTTTACTAGTTTGGCAGGTTTTATATCTAGATCAAATTTCTGGACTACTTCCATCCATTTCCCTCTTATTTCCCCAATTTCTTGCTGAGTAAACAAGGATTGAATTGCAGGGTGTGACACAATTACTTTACTGTGGTTCTTGAGGATGTAAGACCTGAAATTTTTTACTGCCTTATATATCACATAGGCTTGTTTGTCTATAGCAGGATAATTGGGCTCAGCTCCTTGAAGATTAGTGCTCATGAATGACACTAGGGCCTTGTTTTTTTCATCATCCTTCCGAGTCAAAACTACATCTAACGATTGGTCGGAATAAAAATTATAGAGGAAGAAGTCTCTATTGAAATCTAGACTTCACAACACCAGGGCCGGGGATATAGCAGATTTGATATTGTTGAAAGAAAATTTATTCTCGTCATCCCACTTAAACTCGGCATCCTTGGGAATCATATTTTGTATGGGTTTGATGATTTCTATGAAATCAGGAGTAAACTTCCTCACAAAGTTGATTTTCTCGAAAAAAGACTGCATAGCTTTCTTTTTATGGGGAAAGGGGAGTTGAGCTATGGCCTTAATCATTTATGGGTCTATGTGAATTCCTACTTGAGATATATTGTGACCCAACAACTTACCTTCCTCGACACTGAAGATATTTTTCTTAGGGTTTAAGGATATACCATATTTCCTACACCTTTCAAAAATCTGAGTTAAGTGTTGGATGTGCTCTTCTCTATTCTTTGAATACACTTTTACATTGTATAGATACACTACCACACACTTGTTGATTATTCCTTAGAAATATACATCCATGGCCCTTTGGAAGATTGCTTCTGTGTTAATTAACCCAAAAGGAATGCGTTTATAAGAGAAGGTTTCCCACTTGGTTCGGAAGGTAGTTTTTAAATGATCCTCCTCCAAAACCAGAACTTGGTTGTAACCTGAGAAACCGTCTAGTAGAAAGAAAATCTCTGAGCCAGACATGATCTGTAAGAGTTGCTCCATTGGCAGGACTATGTAATTTTCCTTTTCTGAAGCTCTGTTGAGATTTCTAAACTCTACGCATAAACAAGTTTCTCCAGACTTTTTCCTTACATGAACCAGATTTGCTACCCATGTAGAATGTCTAACCTGGAAAATGATATTTGCATCTAAAAGCTTCTCTAATTCCTGATACATGAGAGGGTCCAGGGATGGGTGATACTTTCATATCTTCTGCTGGAAAGGTTTCACTTCAGGTTTTAATGGGATAGTGTGTTGAATGATGTGGGCATCATACATTTTAAAATCTTTATAGGACCATGAGAAGACATCTTGGTATTGTCTGAACAATTTGAGATAAGCTTTCCTCTCTTCCTTTGATATAGTATTGCCAAGATTCACATTCTTTGGGTTTTTTGGGGTCCCAATATTTATAGTTTCATGCAGGGGACAAGAGCTACCAGTCTTTTCAGTTTTAGGTCCCTTAAATTTCTCTTTCAGTTCAAACAAATTTTCTAGATTATCTATCCCTTTCAGGATTGTATGAGACTTTGATTTATCCATAGGTTGTCCTGTTCGAAGATCGGTCTCTATCGGTTTCTCTTGGAATACTTCATCGTCAATAGCCAAATATTTGAAATTATCTTGGTTAGTCAAGAATTTTATGATATGTTCATCTCCTTAAAAGACTTTCCAATTACAAATATTATTAGGCACCGACAGTTTGTAGAGAATCTCCACAGTGAATCGGGAGGCTTCATAATCCTCTAGAGGTGATAGCCTGGAAGCAGTTGTGGCCAAGGAGTCAGCAAGAATATTATTTTCTCTAGGGATCGCTATAATATTGAAGGCTTTAAAATGTTCTATTAACCTATGCACCTCCTATTGATAATTCTTTAGGTGCGGGGAATTACAATGTATAGTATTTCTTACTTGTCTAACAATAATTTCAGAGTCTCCAAAAACCTTCAATTCTTTGACATTTAAATCTATGGATTTCTTTAATCCTTGTACTAGAGCTTCATACTCGGCAATGTTGTTGGTACATTCGAATTCTAGCCTACAAGATAGGAAATGATGTTTACATTTAGGATCAATGAGGATGCACACTACTCCTAACCCTTCTTGCGATTTAGATCCATCAAAATAGAGAGTCCAAATTTGTGAATGAAAATATATCTTTTCCTTTCCCTTGTTAATGTCTTGCCCTCACATCATTTGTTCTGTAATCCCCAACATAGGGTCTTGACAGAAGAGGGTGTCTCCTGTCGGTATCGACAACTTCTCTTGAAAAAACATTTCAGATTTTTGAGTGAGAGGGACATCGAACAAGAGAGGAGAATTTTTTTTGAAGTGGGAATAATAGGAATAATTTCCCAACACTGGGAAATCTATGGATGAGGGTTCGTTTAGGGTTTCTATATCAGTGACCATATGTTTCATATATCTCTCTCTATCGATTCTAATCATTTTCTTGTATCCCTTCAGTGGTAGCCAAAGGTGTGCTTGATCTGTATTGAAGTATCCATTTAGCTTTTTAGACCAATATTGACTTAGTAATAACCCATAGGCCTCTGGAATATCTACTACAATGATGTCAATCACTTGCACAAACTTGAGATGTGTCACTATCCTGATCATTATATCTCTAAGTTCTCCCATGAACTTGACCTGGGTTCTATCTAGTTGTATGACATGTTTATCACTCTTGAGAGGAATGACATTTAATTGTTTGCAAATAGACAAGGGAATAACGTTGGAAGACACCCCAGAATCTACCAAACAATTGTGAAGGTTCTTCTTAAAGACTTCAAACATTAAGAGGAATGGTGGGACAAAAGGTTTTTCCTTTCTATCTTCCGAGCAGGTGTTCAAAGTTGTTTTTCTCACTAGATCAGTGGGAGATAGATTTCTTTCCTAACCATTGCCCGTCATTTGGTTTTCTACTGAGTTCAAAGCTTGTAACAGAAAGTCCTTCTATTGAGGAATCCTGCATATGCCCATAACTAATATATTATCCTTTAAATTCTTCAAATCTTCGACCACGTTGTAATCTAGTTTGGGTGATTCTTAGGTATGGATGCTAATAGGGTTTTTATTGATATTGAAAGGTGTTTTCAGGTGATCAGGAGCTTCCTTAATCCTCGAGGTCTGGGTGGTAGCGATATATTTTGAGCCAGGTGGACCTTTACTATGTGTCTGTATCACCGAGACTTCTGTGGATTGTCCCTGAGACTCAAACAGGTCGTCGAAAGGCATGATCGGGTCAGGGTCCCATATCAGCATGGTTGTTTCTTGTGGTGGATCAATCTCTTTCTAGTCAACAATATTCATAAGTGAACTTCTTGGCTATTTGGTTAGGGAGACTTCGTCTAGAAACCAATTGGCCATCAAATTCATGGCATGCACCCATTGAGGGAAGTCTCTTTCAGAGTGGTTTTCTTGGTGATAAGTACAGAAAGAATCAGACACAACATTCCCTAGATCAGTATTTAAGTTAGCTAGGGGCGGTTCAATTTCTTTGAAAGGAAGGTTTCTTTTAAAGAAAGGATTATGGGGGCTTTGGCCTTGTTTTCCCTCTCCTACATTTCTCTTCATGTCTATGATCTTGTTTGATAATTTATTAACCATGCATTGTATATTTTCTATATCTCCATTACCATTGTCGGGAGTCTATTCAGTTGGTTTCCCTAATGGTCTAGTCAAAAGGAGTCCTCTCCTGGGAGGAGGCTAGGTTTCTTTCTTTACTAGAGAGGCTTGGCCTTATTTACATCCTTTCATCTGGAATTCTATTGTCTTGGCCTCTTCAAAAAATTTTGCCAGGGTTTGCTTGGCAGCCCTTTTTACAAACATAGAAATAGAAGCCGGGAGCGCGTTAGCATAAACCTCGATTTGCAACTCCTGAATTAGTTTTTTCGGGGGATGGAATTTGTTTAAGATGGTTTTGAATCTTTGATTAAAATATTTGACCCTTTATTTCAGACTCATGGTGGTTGCGAACAACTCATCCATCAGAGCTGCCATAGTAGTTTCCTCCGCAAATGTATCTATAAAATATTTCTGGAACTTGGTCCAGCTAGTTGGTCCAGCTAGTTATAGATCCTACTAGCAGATTAAAATACCACATGGAAGCTGAATTTTAAAACATGTAGGGGAAAATTCTGCAGACTACATTTTCATGTTGGATGTTCATAATTCTAATCATAAGTATGAATTTCTTTATATCATATTCAGGCAAAATTGAATTCTCGGGGTCGTACTTGGCAAGTAGCTTCTTCAGGTGCCAGGAAAGATTATGTACTCATCTAGGGACGTCCATAGCATCTTTGACCAACCAAGGTTGGTTGTTCTGAGGTGGGATTTCCCTTTCCTCCTCATGGTCATTATTACCTTCCATATCTTTAGAATCCGAGTCGATATCTTCTTCTTCCAAAAATTCATATGTCTCAGAGACATCATCGACCGACATCTCAGGGATAAGATGCAGATGGTGTTCAATTTCGATGATCGCGAAGTCTATTAAGTCTTCTACCGTGTGTATGAAAACTTCTTTGGTAGTATTGACCACCAGTCTGCTTATTTTTTTTCTTCAAGGAAGTATGAGATCTAAGGGAAACACACTGATCTGTTAGGTGTAGGCTCTTGTGAGTCTTCTAAACTGATTTAATTCCTTGTGAGGAAGAGAGTAAGGTAGTTCGGGGAACAATTGTTCTTCCTCGATCTGGGGAGAGTTACTTGTTTCAGGATTACTTAGTGTGTGTGGGTTGTCTTGTAAATGACTAGCCATGCATGTGGACTGTTATGAATTTGTAGATTGTTTGAAAAACTATATAAAATATATATGCATCCATTCATTGTCAGGCCCTCCTTCTAGTGCCAATTATGTTGATGGGTCTTAATTCCCTTGATTCAAAAGTAGGCACCAAACCTGCCACTGAGGCCCAATTAGAATCTGCAGTGTTTAATAATGGAATGGTTCTCTAGATCTTGCGATCTGACCAAATTATCGACGGGTTTGTGTTTTCTTCTGAAGGCTCTTCCTTCAGTTAGGACTATTCTCTTATGTATTTTATCTTGGGTGGGACTGGTATGAGAGATGAAAACCATTATAAACCAACTTGACAACAAATAGGATTAAGTTTTAAACTACTAGGGAAGAGGTTGAGCTTGGGATAACCCACTACTCAAGCATGTAGACGACAATTTTATACCACATGCCTAGTACTAATAAATTAACCATGTGAGCATCCAATTACTATATGAGAAACTAATTATCAGAAAGAAAGCACATATTCAATAAGATAATGAAAACAAAAATAATTCATCTACCATAACCATTCATCACATAATAACACAACGATTCATCTTTATCATTAAAGCAAATAACATCAAAACATTGCACCAGATAACTTGACAACAAAATTAATTGCTCTTACTCATTACTGCATCATTCATGAAACAGGATAGGATGTAGTTCTTCTCCAAGTCCAATCACATGCATTTGATGAAAATAAGTTGTCTTTGGTCCAGAAGGACTTCTCGATTCATAGAAGCTTCAAAATAATTCTTAACAACCAAAAAGAAAGAGTTATTGCAACAACCATCAACCCTTAACTAATTGGTTGATGTCTTTATTTATAATGTAAAGCTTAACTGAAATTAATGGCTAAGTGCAGTTTAAGAAAAACAAAATTTGCCACGTGGCGTCAACTTCTAACAGTTTCTTTAACACTCAGCCTAAGATATCTCTTGAAAAGGGAGATTTCTCTCATACTCAGACCAACTGATAAATAGTTCTTCACAAGTTAGGGCCCATGGAAGCCTATGTTGTTCCATCGGAGCCATGTATTTTCCCCTGATGTCCATCTCATGCACCCGATACTTTACTAGACTGGAGTTCAAATGTTGTAGCATGGTTCGGGCTCTGATTGGGTGTTCTGCAAATCATTGCACTTGCCCTGGTCTCACGTCGGCCATCTTTGCGAGCTCTTTATTCCATAGTGAATCTTATTTTGCATGCAACTCGACTACGTCACTCAGGTCGACGAAGTTGTCAGGGGTGTCGAACTCAGGGAGTCTGATATCCTTCATCACTTTATTAATTTTATCCCAGTTCTTCTTGCATCTGATCCACTAATTTTGGATTTCTTGGTGTGGATCCTGAGACATCTTAGCCTAGTACTCATTTGATTGCTTCATGTGATTAAGACTACTTTTTCCTACCGTCCGACTAACATTTTATTCTTTATCTCAGCATTTCTAGACAGCCTCAATTTACTCGATTCTTTCTACCACTTGTTGTGCCCTTTCATACCATCGCTCCATATCCTTGCATGTTGTGAGTGCCATGAGATTGTCCTCCTAGAACTCAACTATTTTCATAGTTAAAAGGTGTCTTTCTTTCTTGAACTCATTATAAACTTCTTTGAACTCACCTTTTAGGTACACAACAGTCTATGTGGTGCCTTTATAGTATTCGGCTAGATGACTCAAGTGTTTGAGATCCTTTAGGGTGGTGGCTAGTTCCTTTTTATCTCTCTTGGATCTGTCCAAGGTGGCATCTGAGAGTCCCTTTCCCATGTTGATAAGTTCAAATGTCTGGGCATCTGTTGTGTTTATCAAGTTCTCCTCTATAGTAACCAAGATGAAGTGATCCAACATGATCCTTATTTTCTTTACAGTCCTTTGAACGATGGCCTTTCTCTTTTGATCATAGGTGATTGCATAGATATCTTCTACCTCATCTACTGACTCTTGCATCTGGTGATCACCCCATGTGAGCATGTTTCCTAGGCTGTCGGTGGTGTATACTTGTTCAAGATTGGGGTCTTGAACTTCCTCGCTATGCCTCGTAGGCCCGGCCTCTACCTGTCTCTCGTTGGGGATCTAAGTATTGAGTGGAATAGATATGTCGGGGACAAACTTGTTAATTACTTGCTCGTTGGTTGCAGAATTGTTGATTTCCTTTTGTGATGATTATTTCTTTGGCTCATCTAGTTCAGGCCTATCCTTCATATCTGGTCCAGTTTCTGTCGTATCAGGTCCCTTTGTTTTGAGGCCACTTTCGGCTTCTATTTCCTTTTGCGGAACCTCCTTTGTTTGAACTTCAGGCTCAGGGGAAGAAGTCTTCTTAGGACCGTTTTCCTCTTGGACACGCATAAGGGTGTCGTGAGATGACTCTGGGCTCTCATCGTCACTATATATAGTTAGAAGCTTTCTCAAAGGATTAGGTGCACGTGTTTCTACTAACACCCGACCTGTCTCTGGTTGAGTTGTCCCGCCTGTCGGTAGTCTTTTCGATGATGAGGTGGATTATGTGCCATCAGAACCGTTGATGTTACCCAGGTTCATTAAATCAGATTTGTTTAGCCCCACGAGACTCTCCTCTGGGATATTGGTTGGAATCCTTAGCAACCTGGCGATGTCTGGGATATCTCGCATCCAACACATTATCTGTAGGGTGTGTTGGTACATAAGTTCCCCTCTCTCCTATGCATCTTGAACCTCAGGAAAGTTCTTGTCCTGTGCAGGGGTTATCTAGGAAACCTCCATTTTTTCGATGGCTCCTTGAGGGGCTTCTACCACTTCAATTGGTTTTGATGTTATCCTTTCTCCTCTGGCCCTAAGGACCTCTTGACCTGTCTATTCCAAGATTGTTTCTTTCTCATCCAAACTCATAGACTTGAAACTAATTTCTTTAGGGTCATCCATTCTCACTATTACTTCACTCCATTCTTGATCATTCTCAGTGAATATATAGTCTTCAAAACTGTCGTGAGCATATAGCCAGTAGAAAAATAATTGGGACACATGATTTGGGACTAAAAATTTTGGGTCATTCTTATGAAAGCGACCAGTCAAGAATCAAAATTCCAATTGGCTTAACCCTTATTGCTTTTCCTGAGAAGTGTCTTTTACTATGTAGAAACCAACATGGAACCTGTAAGGTATGAAGGCCCGCTTATTATCTTTTACCAGAGTAGCATTATAACCTTGTAGGATGGTCTGGTAACAAATTTCCATGACTACCAATCGATTGGGAACATACATAGGTAACATATGTGGTGCTCCGATGGTTTCAAACACCCTGATATAGGTGTCGTGTTCATCCAGATACTAGTTGCCGAATTTGGATATAATCCTTTTATACGCGTTTGACAATCTTGGGAACTCTTTCTGGAACAGTAAATAATGAATACATGTGATAAATTGATTGCAAATGAGAGAGTAGGATTTCTTGTACCTGTTCTCCCACAAAATGTCGAAATATACATGAGTTGGGACCTCTGAGGTATGCCAGTTTAGGTTCATTCCTGCGAAGTTATTTATTGAGTAGAAAACAACCAATAGATAAGACACCATGTAAAAGGATGGGGTTTCTCCCTCTTTTGGCATCTCAACCTGTTGTATGCAAGTTCTCAGTTGTTTGGAGATGATGGCACCTCAGTTGAATCTTGTGCCTGAAATAGAAATTGTATAAGCCAGAGGCATCCAAACCTCTAGAAACTGGGAGAGATCTTTCTCCCCATGTAATCTGCAGAGAAGAGCCATCAGGTATATGTACGGTTACCTTATGTTGGCCATCGGATACCAGTCGGAAGTCCGTTTTGTGAATTTTTGTCTTCCCTCCACCATGACGCCATAACTTTGCTAGTGTCATGTGCTACATAGAAACTTACAATAAAAGCAGTGCTCAGCCTCTCTTCCAGCTCCCTGAGCTTGTAGTAACGTTGAACCTCTGATGGCAATAAAACCCCGACGCACTCATCATTGTCTTCATTAATCAAACATTTTTGTGTATCAGTATGGTCAATGAGAAATTTTAGGAGTTCGATGCAAGGAAATACTAGAGTCCATCTTGCCACCATGTGCAGATACTCCCTACAGACATTTGGGAGGACTTCACCGTCAATTTTCCTCATATCAGGGTCGTTGTGCGGGGTATATTCGGGGAACTCCTCCTTATTGATTTTCTTGAAAATTTATTCCCAGCGCGGGAATACCATATTGGTCCCAATGTTCACCTCTGTGTCTCCAAAGGCTAGGGGTTGAACAAAATCTTTTTTGGTGACTGTTTTGATGACGTGCACTGGCTTAGGAGAAAATTCCAATTGTTTGGTGACCATTGGGGAGGAACCCTCTCCTACCTCTAGTTCTAGTTGATTTGGTTCTCTTGGGGATTTCCTTGTGGTGGGTTTCTTCGGTGGCATCATTCCTTCAGTCAAAAAATGATCCTTTAGGAATGTGTACAAAGTAACATTGGATGAGAAGGTATGAAATGAAGTGTAAAACATCCATGACCTGACACATGCCTGTACGCTTGCTAAAATTGTTTTTTAATACTCACTAGACTTTGGAATATTTCTCTGGATCACTCGTCTTTCTTTTCTGGGTACTTTGAACATCTTTGCACATAGAATAAGCTTATACACAATGACTCAAAATAATATAATGGGATAAATTTCTACCAGTCATATCAAACAGTTAATACGAGTAATGGATGCAAAATCAAACAACCTACTATCAAATCTCTGTAAATAAATTCTACATTTTTTTATGGCGGAGGCACAGAGGGAGATGCATTGTATCGGTGGGCTCAAACAATCCTTTTGATTTACACACGAATTAACAACTAATGTATGATCCTAGAATTAATTAACCTCTTGAATGCATCATATCTAGCGTGTCGTAGAGATAAAACGTCCCATCACACAACATTTCTCAGTGGACAGGTGGGGAATCGTCTACTATCCTTGAGTATATTTCCATTGATATGCTCATGACAAACATTTCTAACGATGAAGGTATCGGGGATCGACAATTGGGGATAGTTCAAGTGCATAGTTTCTTGGCATGTTATCATTTTGTAAAATCCTAACGCCGACAACATTTCGGAGGTCGGCAATCGACGATATTATTACTTTACTCTCGTGATGCTTATTCTTTTCATTCCTTCCCGATACCGATGGAGATCGGTCTTTGGTGATATTCTTGCTGAAGCTCATTCGTAGAAATGAAAGACTTTCTTCCGTCGACGCCAATGAAAATCGATGCTCAGCTATTTTGGCTTTCACAAATAGTTCTTATCATATTTAAGTCTTCTCGATGTCGAATCCCTTAAATGTGTCTGAAGAATCTTTGACTGTCGATTCTTTAATTAAATGCTAGTCCCTTTTAGGGTTATGATGATTTTCACATGCTCAAGCAGACTTTAAAGACTCAACATGATAACACAAAATGATAAACAAAGGAAGTAGTTTTCATACTGAAGTGGAAACAGATAGTGCAAAGGATCAAGTGGTACCCAAAAAGTAAAAAATGGACATAGAATTTTTAGGGTGTGTTGAGTGCTCAACACCCTGTAAACCTTGAAGTTGTCGAATAGTGCACGGGGGAGGAAACCAAAGTATTGCCTCAACCTTTAATGGATCTACCATGATCTCAGTCTTAGATACTAAAAATACCGAAAGACGTCTAGACCTAATGCAAAAGATGCACTTATGAGTGTTAAACCAGATTCTATAATAATGAAATCTTTCAAAAACTAGTTGAAGGTGCTTAGAGTGATCCACTCTCTCACTAGAGTGAGCATTAATATCATTAAGATAAACTTTGACTATATGCTTAAGACCGTGGAATGCGAAGGTCATGGCACATTGGAAGGTTGCTCCAGCGTTTTTAAGGCCGAAAGACATCTTCCAGTATGAGAAAGTACCCCAAGGACAAATAAATGTCATCTTGTGTTGATACTTGGGTTTAATTTGAATTTGGTTATAACCTGAAAATCCATCCATGAAAGAAAACACTTTGCTTCCTGCACACTCGTCGATAATCTAATCGATGAAAGGTATCAGGAAGGTGTCTTTAGGACATGCCTTGTTCAGGTCATGAGCATTCATGCATACACCGATGGTTCCTTTCTTATTATTCACAGTAATGGGACTGGATAGCCATTCAGTCAAAGGAATCGGGTAGATGAAGCCAACATTAAGTATTTTCTCTACCTCTTCCTTAATACCAGGGGCCTTCTAGGGATTGACACCTCTAAGACATTTTCGAATAGTCTTAGAATCTAGATAAGTTCTAATCTCATGTTCGACAATACGAGGGTCAATTCCTGTCATCTCTTCATATGACCAAGAAAATACATCTCCTAATTCCTTGAAGAGTTTGGTGTAAATCAGGATTTCTTCTTGCGAACAATCTACACGGATATGTACGTTTCAATCTTACTAGGGGTATGAGAGATATCAATCGTGAAGGTAGGAGAGATGCTCTCCATATTTCCTTCAACATAATTTTCGTGTATATCAAGTGGAACTACAACGTGACCAACTATCTCACTCAAATTAGATCAAAAGTCATCTTGTTCGATTCTAGCAAGCTCTGGGAGAAAAAAGAGAGATGATGCATATCATCCCAAGGTTTGTCAGAACCATTCATGGATTCGATAACAGCTTTATCTGAGGGAAAAGTCTCATCGAGGAAGTCATGCAAACAAGACAAAGAAGTGGCCCACACAGGCTTAAGAACAGGATCCTCCTCGTTGGTCGGCAAGGTAATGGGGTGGGGATCAGTGGAAGAGTCAAGAACAACTTGAAAAGCAATCTCTGTTGCTGATAGTGGCATGGAAATTCCATCATGTGACTGACCTTCACAAGATGAATTCGAGGAAGTTAGGGTCCAAGGATTGTTAAAATAGGAAGTGCAAAAAGGAACGTACCTCTTTGAAGAAACAGGCCTACTAGACATGGCATAAACATGGTGAATCAGTGCCATGAAGTCAAAGGTACCCATAAGGGATAAATACATTCTGACACCAATATTCTCAGTCGTTGGCTGAGAATTGTCGACCACGAGGATTGACGGTCCAAAAGATGCATTGGGGCTAGCATACGCAAAGGATAACTGGTCGACCGTCATGATCTTCCCATCGTGAGGAAAACAAGGAGTGTGAAATACAAATGATATGATGGAAGTCATAGCATAAGTCCAATTGCATCCTAGTAACAAGTTATAATCGAGGGGTTCATCAACCACCTCGACATCCACCTCTACTGTCTTCCCACCTAACTCAAACGGAAAGGCAGGAAGAATACCGTGAGGATGGAAGGAATGACCATGAAAAGTAGTCAACATGGTCGGTGACTGAGAAAGAGTCGGAGAGCTAAGAGATTTCCAATAGATCAGGGACATAACACATGTAGCAGCGCCTTCATCAAAAACTTCACGTTTGATGGTATACTTTGAGTACCCCACGTGGATTTGGAATGCCACATGGTAAGGCAAGTGAGGCTTCACATCCATGACATCAAACTTGATAACTTTCGATCCATATGGGCTAGAGCTCCTAACATAGATAGAAAGGCATTCCTCTGTGAAGGACATGTTTGGAGTACCTCCAGAGCTGACATCGCACAAGGGGTTTGACCCAGGTCCTCAACAATAGAGTAATTTTGGGCATCTCTAGCATTTGGATTGTGGGTAGAGTGCTTGAGTACTCCTTTCGGAATACGAGGCTATGGATCTAGTTATGGATGTAGTTTTTCAATTTTCAAGTGTGTCTCTGGAGGAGGAGGAGTATATTCTATACTGGGTACAGTCTGTGAGGAACTATAATCATGAGACTAGGTGGTTACATTAACCTGAGAATTCACCATACTGATACACAAATGGTCACTGTCTTGTGTTGGTGGGTTTTGAATTCCACTGGCCACATTTTCGACATTTGAGGAGCTCGAGGACATGTGTTGGTTATGTGGGAAAGGATTCATCAGCACGACAGGTGGTAGAGATAAGAGCCTCACAGCTTCCACAAGTTTGGGGCATAAATGAGTAAGATGATCGTTTGTACAAAGATTACAGGGATATTTCACCTTATGCCTTTCTCTCTTTCCCTCTACAACATTATTAGCTATCTTCTCATTATTACCATTATCCTTGGGTTTATTATTATTCTTCCCACCCTTACGATTATTATTATGTCCTTTCTTCTTATTCTCGCCTGGTTGTTGGTTACCATTTGGGTCAGTCGACAATTGTACAAAATGCACATCCGTCGACTGGGTGGGATTGTAAGACACAGACGAAGATGGCCCTCTTGCAGACTGGTTTAGAGACAACTCTTTCAAATGTCTTTTCACTGAGTCTGCATATTTTACATTGGCTGAGCCTACAATGCAATCAGGATGAAGTCTGATCTTTTCTCTAGGGTCATAGGTTGACCTTAATGTATTCAAAAGAATGTGGTATAACATCCCAGACTGAGTGTATATAAGATCTAACTACTAGGATTTGAATATTTCTTCTTCCTCAGATGTAACCTCGAATGTAGAAACGTCCTTCGAGATATGAGGCTGCAAAGACTTAAGGAACCATTCTAAAAGAAATTTTGGGGGTATGAAGGTCTTAATAAACCTCTTTTGTCTACGCCACTCTTGAATGTGATCTAAGATATGAGTGGTTGTGTCCTGGTGTAAATTCGATTGAAGTTCTAGGCTAGCATTGTAATGAACCGAAAATTGGAAATGGTTAAGGAAGACTATCACCATATGACTAAAGGTGCCATATGCCCCCCTAGGTAGTTCGATATACCATTTCGTAGCAACCTGAATGAGGGTGTGTTGAAATAATATTAGCCAAATGGAATCATCATTAAGGGAATCCGAAGAGCACCATAGGTGAAAGGTGGTGACATGATCACTAGGATCCTCACCATTCTTACCTTCAAATTTCAAAATGTCTGAAGGAAGCTTGGTGGGGATGGGGGGGCATGTAGGATCATGACACACAGGGTTTTTCATCAACTTAGACAAGTCTAGTATATTAAGTGTGGCCAGAAAAGGGAGTCGGGGTTGCAGCATGTAGCCCTAAGCTCCCTGAAAAGATTGTGTTTGGGGAACTACAACCCATCCAGAGTTTTGGTAAGCACCATGGCCCTGTCCCAGATTGTAAGACCCTCCTTTAGGCTGATTCATAAAAGGTTTTTTGGGCACCATTCTAGTAGGAATGTTCTGATGGGGGTTATAAAAATTTCCCCTAGCTGGAGTGGCTCCGGGTTGGGGGTTTCCCAAGGTGTGAAACTGACCTCCTCTGTGTGTGAATCTGAAGGATAGAGGTGGATTAGTCATGCCAAATGTGTTGGTCATAATCAACATTGAGGAGGTGAGGGTATAGGATGGAACTTGAGCATAATATTGTCTGGGAGGTTGGTTTCTCTACCCAGAAGCAAGAGGATTAGACCCAGGGTTAAAAGAGGGAATACCTCCCATAGTAGGAGTCATTTGAGGGATATGAGAGCCACCAAATGAGAATGGAGTATAAGGAGGAGATGTTCCCCCAAGTCCAATGCTAGTATTAGGGCCAACAACTGGGATGGAGTTTGAAAATTGCGAAGCAAAATTCAGCATACCATAGGAAAAAGGACTAGAGTCCATAGGGATGGACTGACAATTATAGCCCGCTGAGTGACCAAGAGACCCAAATGGGTTCATGGAAATAGATTGATCATTCACTATAGGACAGGCAACAGTGATGATATGTGTCGCCAACACTACAACCATTGTGGTTGCAGGAGTCGAAGGGGTGCCATTAACTATAGTAGGTGTGGGAGTCGAAGGGATCCCATTATTCTAATGACTTAGTTCAATACTCATCCTTTTAGAATCACAAGTCTAAACAATGGAGGTGTGTGTACCACATCTAATAACTCTACACCTTTTAGAAGGAAAAGACTCAAAATATGGTGGTAACTATAACAAGCGGTGAGATCGACGGGGAAGCTGGTCCAACTCCATGATGACTTAAGACTCAAATACAAAAATAAATCCTAAGTCCAACTAGTAATCAAACAGCACACCAAAAATAATCAAATGTCCAATATGCATACAAATGGGATAAAGTGGATGAAAGGGGCCTCCCTCCCTAAAGAAGGTATGTCTCTCCCAAGAGGGTCCTGAGACTCCCTACTAAATATTGGAGGTAACTGAATCCATTATAAGGGCCCTTGTGAGCTTAAAAACCAGTCAGTCAGATTCCCCCCAAAGAGGTAATCCTCCATAAAGGATGTGTATTTTCCGATCCTTATCTGACCCAGAGTACATGCAGAATAACCCCTGCAAGTAACCTATGTGGCACCTAAGTCAAGAAACTAAGCAACCACTATACAATCGATGCACAGGCAAGTAGTCGTAAGTTAGGTCCACTGTATGGGCAGGGTAGAAAATATCGAAACCTTGAAAGAACCACCTCTCACGGAGGTAAGGGAACTAGCAATATCCCCATAAAATATCTCTAATGCTAAGAATGTATCGGGGGAATATCCCTTCAACCAACCTCGCGCGACCTCGTGATTAACTCTGGTGTAAGAGGATCCTCCTGATATTACCTATTATACAATGGATTTATCCACTCCCTTAGTCAGATACATATGTTGATTTAATAGCCTTGGAGAAGTTTACTGACAAAGTCCTATTCAAAGGAACTAAATCCTAAGCTATTTTGTGCACCCTAGAAAATAAAATCGTTACTAACCAATTTTAAATTATAGTGTTAATTTTAATGGTTGTGCTTACTCAAAAGGTACGGTGGTGAAACTAGTGATGTTATGACTCAGCAAGTAAATTAAATATGAATACAATGCAAAGTCCTAACTTCAATTTTCAATGAATGATATGCTTCTTAAAACAATGCAATTTTCAATTTCAACTCTACAATTCTGAATAAAAATGCAATCTTTATTTACATGCACTTAAGCTAATTGAAAAATAATCAAAAGATAAAAATTCCAATCAATGTAAAATGCCTAATATTTTTGTATTTTCAATATAAGAAAAATGAAAATGCATGGACTGAAAAACAACTTGATATATAAAGACTCTACTGTGTATGGAAAGAGAAAACTCAAGTAGGATACCAAGGAGCAAAACACCTAGCCCAATGTACAAGTACAATCAAAATGAAAAGATGATGAGAAAGGCTCTACCCAAAAATTCAACCAAAGACATGTTTCTTGTCATCCCATAGACACTTAACAGTCACTACAGAGACCCAAGAAGACTCAACAATCATAAAAACCTACCCAACAACCACCAAACCTAGAAAAAAAGAAAAAAAGGTTGATGTACATGATTTTTCAAGGGAAGATCACATATGTACACAACTTGAAGAAGGAAATCATGCGTATATACGTGACTGTCAAGAAAAAACCCACATATATGTTTCAAAAAAACAACTAGGCAAAGAAGAAGGTTGAAAGACTCAAACCCAAAGTGAACAGAGTTTGTCAAGCAATGATACAACAAGAAACGTAATATGAATGAGAGAAATATAAGGAGAAAAACACTCCAAACCCCAAGAAAGAACATTCAACCCCCAGTATGGTCACCAATTCTGTTATGAGGAAAATCTTTCTATGGCTAGGGGAAAACCACAACAGATGGAAAGGATTGCAGAAATCAACTCTATTCCCAAGTATGATATATAAACAAATATGCTAGCAAGACAAGATAATGCCTACCTCATCCAGACATTCGATGAAGTCCATCATCGAGCACTTTCCCAAAGCAATACACCTACAACTAGTCCTCATTAACCAAGAAACACAAGAATATGGTGATAATATATGATGTTAGCACATTCAGTAGCATAATCCATTAACATACATAACAAATACTTCCATGGAATAATAATTTGAATATTTGCAAGATATCAATTGGACGACAAAAGAGTATTTCTATTAAGATATGATCAATAGAAGTGAAAAAGTTACACACTTTTGGGTTGACATGGTTCGGAACCAAGAAGCTAAGTTCCTTCCAGCTAGGCCACCACCACCTCAATCCTCCACCAAAGGCAATCTCATGTAAGAGAGACAATTGAGTTCTCACTCAATAAGGGAAGAGCTTGGGGGCTGAACACCGTGTTCAGACTTAAAGGACAAAGGGATGTAGACTCAATGTGAAGTGAATAATTCCTCCAGAGTAACTTTTCTCTGAAAGTTGAATTCTTTCTCCTCTTTTCCATTGCTCGGAATTGGCCCATTTATAGACTTCAAATGGAGATGAAGGGCCTATTTAGAATGTTTCCAGTATATGGAAGGCCACAGATCATCGATATCCTATCTTGACATGGAAACCTGACACCATTTTTCATTTTGGGGCACATTTCCCAATGTATGCATGTTGTAGTGGTGAAACCTACATATACTCATGTTGTATAGTAGGCAAGGTGCATATATGTGGAAAAAATGTATTTTTATCTCTAGGATTTGCAAAAAGGGATGGAAAGTCTGCATAGGGAAATGGAAAAGGGCCTTCTGTGCAAGATTGCATAGGGTGAGGAAAATCTTGCTATAACAAGGGCGTGGAAGAGGTCGAGGACCAGTAACATGTCATAATTGTTAGAAACATGGGAAAAATGCAAGGGATTGTCCATTACCACTTGTGATATGTATGTATTGTCGCGTAGCAGATCACAATATAAAAGATTGTCCGATACTATTGGCAAAGATACAAGAAAAGAGGAACCAAAAAAATCAGAATGTTCAATGGATTGTTGCAAAAGCTAGAGATGATGGGAAGAATATCAACATAGTTACTCACAGAGTTACCAGAACAAGAGTAGATTTGACAAATTAGAATCAAGACCAATACCAGGGGATCAAGAAGAATACAACACCCCAACACAATTTTGATGTGCAGAAAGAAAAGGAGACATTCAAGCAATCCAGACAAGAGATCTTGAAGGAGAATATTTCTTCCACTTTAGGAACAAATCCAATAGATACTGTGCCAATATATGACATGCCTCTTCAATTTGATCATACTAGCAGAGATCAATCTTCAGAAAAGGTCGGTAATTTAAGAAAAAATTTGGTATCTTGTGTGAAGTTATTGAATGATAATTCATCTCTGCAAGTGTTATAAGGTCTGTTAGAAAAATGGAATTCTAGGAAAGAATGGATAAAGATAGTAAATCATGTCCATAGGAAGAGAAGAACAAGTAGGCAGTTCAGGTTAAGTGCAAACATTGGAGATTTCAATATGGGTGACATAACATTAGATTTGGGGTCTGAAGTAAATGTTTTTCTTAAGACTACATGGGAAGCTATGGGAGAACCTAAATTGGGGTATTCACCTATTTAGTTGAATCTAGAAAATTAGTATAGAGTGGTACCAATTGGTAGATTGAAGGGCATACCAGTAGATGTAGATGGTGTGAGCACCATAGAAAACTTTGAAGTGATTGACATAGTGGACAATACTACACCTTATCCAACATTATTAGGACTGGATTGGGATTTTGATAATTAGGATATTATTAATTTGAAGACCAGGAAGATGATTTTTGAGTAAGGAGAATATAGAGTTATAACACCTTTGGATCCTTCAGAATGGAAGATATGTTGAACCTGTGACATAAAATTTTATTACATAAGACATAAAGAGTTGTATAGAACTATCGCACGAGAAGAATATTACATTAATCCAACTGTAGATGGAATGTTGAGTTGGAGAAGCATTAGTTCTTGTGCTCCAGACTTTGACATAGGCCTAGAACACTGGAAGAAGTGACTACATGAACTATCTTCTAGAAGATGCACAATAGTGATGCGGGCACTAAGATGGGTTGGTGCAGAGGTAAGAGAACCTCCTACTTTTTATGGTCAAAATGATTTAGAAGAATTTTTAAGAATGTTTGAGATAGAAGTTTTGTAAAATTAGAGATTATCAGTTTTAGATATTGCATTGAAAGAAACACCTACATGTTGGTGGGGGACTTATAAGGAGAATATCAATGATTAGTATCAATGTAAAAGACTACTGTGTGTTAGATTTGGTGCAAAGCAGGAGAATAAATATGTACAGAAATATGATGGAATGGGACAACCCAGAGAACATATAGACAAATGTATAAGCCAATGGATATTTCTACAACCAAAGGAAAGGCCACATCACTTAATTTATACATTGGAATGCATACCAAGGAACTGGTACACAGAATTGGAACTGCACAAAGGAACTGTAAATCGGGAAGGTTTGTAGTAGAAATTTGTAGTTTCATTTGTATTTAAACATAAGAATCCAATGCTGTATATAGCACTGAAGTTGATAAAAGAGAGCATTTTTGAATAACTTGATGTTGAAATTGTGACAACTTATTAGAATCAGAATCGACAAACAGTTAGACAGTTGTTATACTGTTATCACATCGTAGAAGATGATCAAACAAAAAAATAAAACCCACGTGATATTCAAATACTAGAAGTTCAAGGGGAAAGAGAAGTAGAAGGACCACCATTATAGTCAGAATATTTTACTGCACCACTCAGGATAATGAAATTCAACATTGAAATAGAAGAGAAGCCAAAGATTGCAAGTATTGGTGACTATTGGGATAATCAGATACTGGAAACGATAACAAAATTACTGCACAAGTATAAGGACGTATTTCCAACAACATTTTCAGATATGAAAGGGGTAGCAAGAGAACATGGAGAGATGAATATTCCTTTAAGACCAGATGATATACCTATCAGAAAAATACCTTACAGATTGAATCCAATATATAAGCATAAAGTGAAGGAAGAATTTGACAAGATGTTAGAGGATGGTATAATAGAGCTTGTTGAAGAATATGAATGGATAAGCCCTATGGTATTTCAAGAGAAGAATCAAGGGGAATACATATATGTGTAGACTTAAGAAATTTGAATGAGGCATGTATGCATGATCCCTTCCCTACTCCATTTACAGATGAGGTTTTGGAGAATGTGGGAGGACAAGAAGCATATTCATTTACTGATGGGTTTTTAGGGTATCATCAAATCAGAATAGCACTAGAGGATTGACATAAGACTAAATTTCTAACAGAATGGGGGTCATATCAGTACACAGTGATACCTTTTGTATTGAATAATTCCCCTATTATTTTTTCAAGGGTAGTAGTAGATGCATTTAAGGATTTTATTCATAAGTTTTTGGAGGTTTACTTGGATGATTAGACAATGTTTAGTTTACTAAAATATCATTTTTAAGTGTTAATATTGATGTTACGCAAGTGTAGACAATGTCAGATTTCCTTGAACATTAAGAAATGCATTTTCAATGCACCATTTGGGATTTTTCTAGGGCATGTGGTGTGTAAACAAGGTATGTTGGTTGATCCTGCCAAGTTTAATGTCATTGTTAATTTACCACCACCTAAGTTAGTGCACCAGTTAAGAGATACACTTGGTCATACAGGCTATTACAAGAATTTTATAAAGAGATATGCATAGATTATTGCGCCTATGGAGAAATTGTTAAATAAGGACATCAAGTTTCAATGGAATGATGAGGGCCAATACAGTTTGGACATATTGAAGGAGAACATGGTACTTCCTCCAATTTTGGTGTTTCCAGATTGATCAAGAGAGTTTCACGTGCATGTGGATGCATCTTCGATAGCACTTGGAGTAGTATTAACACAACTAGGAGAAGGTGATACAGATCACCCAATAACATTTGCAAGTAGAAAGTTGTTAGATTCAAAAAACAATTACAATACAACAGAAAGGGAAGGTTTGGATATGGTATATGCATTGCAAAAGTTCAAGCATTATTTATTAGGACAACATTTCAATATGTTTACAGATCATTCTTCCCTTAGATATTTGGTCAACAAGCCAGTGTTGTGGGGAAGAATATGTAGATGGTTGTTATTATTTAAGGAGTTTGACTTTGAAGTAGTTGTGAAACCTGAAAGATTGAATGCAGGTCCAGATCATCTGTCCATGATCACTATTGGAGAGGAACCAAGAAGTTTGGAAGACAACTTTCCCAATGCTCAACTCTTTTTAGCTCAAATTGTTGATGAATATTTTGCTGACATTATTAAATTTTTGAGTAGAGGATTTTCCCCAAAGGAATTTAATACTGCACAGAAGAAGAATTTGGTAGTTAGAGTTGCATACTATCAACTTATTGCGGGACATTTGTATAAGCTAGGTGAAAATAAAATTCTAAAGAGATATGTTATGGAACATGAATGACCTATCATTTTGGAAGAAGCACATGAAGGAATAGTTGGAGGACATTATGTAGGAAAGGCTACTACATAAAAGATATTACGCACGGGAATTTGGTTGCCAAAAGTTCATAAATATGAAAAGGAGTATTGTTATAATTGTGATGTTTGTGAGAAAGTTGTAAAGCCATCCAGGAGGGATGAAATTCCATTAAGACCTTGGGTAACTTTGAAAGTGTTTGACAAGTGGGAAGTAGACTTTGTAGGGACAATTAATCCACCAGCTAGAAGATCATTTTGGAAGAAGCACATGAAGGAATAGTTGGAGGACATTATGTAGGAAATGCTACTACATAAAAGATATTGTGCGCAAGAATTTGGTTGCCAAAAGTTCATAAATATGAAAAAGAGTATTGTTATGATTGTGATGTCTATGAGAGAGTTGGAAAGCCATCCAGGAGGGATGAAATTTCATTTAGACCTCAGGTAACTTTGAAAGTGTTTGACAAGTGGGAAGTAGACTTTGTAGGACCAATTAATCCACCAGCTAGAATATCATGAGAAGGATATATCATTACTATGATAGAATATTTAACCAGATGGGCTAAGGTAGCAGTAGTGAAAGATTTCATTTCGAAGACTGCAGTGCACTTCTTATTTGAAAAAGTAGTTACAAGATTTGGATGCCCTAGAATTTTGGTGAGTGATCAGGGGACTCACTTTATCAACAATATCATCCAAGAAAAGACTGAAGAATTTGAGATACATCATCAGAAGATCACTTCATATTATCCTCAAGCTAATGGAACCATGGAAGCATTTAATAAGATATTGGAGAATGCCTTAACTAATATTTTCAATGTGAACATGGATGATTGGGATTTGAAGATACCAACAATATTATGGGCTTATAGAACAACATCCAAGAAGTTGGCAGGGTAGACACCTTTCAGATTGGTGTATGGACAGGAAGCTATAGTCCCTTTACAGTATTTGATACCTAGTATGCACATTAAATCCATTACAAATATGATAGAAACAAGTGTAGCTCAAGAAATATTATCTCAACTCATGGAACTTGAAGAAGACATGATTATGGTTGGTTTCCATCATAAAGTACAAAAAGAAAAGGATAAATCTTGGCATGATAGACACATCAAGAAGAAGAACTTTAAGGAAGGAGATTTGCTTCTCCTCTATGATAGTAAATATTTGCAGCACCTAGGGAAGTTCATAATGCATTGGCTAGGGCCATATGAGATAAAGTATGTCACAGATGGAGGTGTTATGCATTTGAAATACCTATCAAGCAAATAAATTCAAGGTTTGGTGAATGGTAGTCAACTAAAAATATATAAGGATAGTCGACCCAATAACCCTCAGTAGATTTCGTGCAAAGAAGTAGAGTTGTATATATTGTATATAGTAGGAGATAAAAGAAAAAGAGAAGAAAAAAGTGGGAAACTCAGAAAAAGACAAAAAGAAGTAGGTAGATGGATAAGTGGTAGATAGACAGTTGGAGGATATAACCTGCAACAGAAGAAAGAAAGTGGTATGACATAAATGGAAAAAAATGCTTGACAAAAAATGGTGGATGTAGCGCCCAAGGACAAAAAGCGATCAGAAAGAAGAAAAACAGTGAACGAAAAAATGGGGTGTGTCAGAGAATTTATGACAACAAGTATAAAAGTAGGAAACTTACACATCAAGACACAATGTGTCATTGAGCAGATGAGAGCTAAGGAGAAAAAACTAAGTGTGAGCAAGTATTTTCAGAGCATTCATCAACGATTCAGAACAGTATTTTCAAGATTTAGTAGCATGGCATCGTGGAAGGTTGGAGCACCCAGGTGCACTGTAAGAAAGACTCGTAGCACCATTAGATCACCATAGGAAAGAGTACTAGAAGTTGAAAATCCTAGTCAACAGGAAGGAGTCATAGACGTGGACACAATTCCATCACCTGAACCAGTGAGTCCAATAGTTGTCGAAGAGAAAGAACTAGTAATAGTTGTAATGGATGTGGATGTGAGCGTCGAAGAAAAAAACCCCAATGAATAACATAACCGTACACAACATTTGGATTTGGGAGTGACACAGTAGAAAAACAAGGAAGATGATGAGATAATTGAGTTAGACGAACCTAGGGAACATGCAGAAGAAGTACATAAGCCTATTGTAGAGACAACATCAGAAACAAAAGAACAAGTACAATTTGAGGTCAACTGGATTCAGACATGGAGAAAGAAGTGGATGTGCACTAGGAAGTGGGGCCATCCACCGTGACAAAAAAGAGAAAGGGGAAATGGTTGGTTCAAAGGTCACCATGCAAACAGACAAAAATCACAATAGCACTACCATGCATACCAAAAAAGTGACAATCCTTCCTAATGTTTTAGGATGCATGGATAAATTAAAGTATGTAGACCACAACATTGTAGATAGAGATACGTTCCAGTAATTTGTGTCACGGGTGTATATGGAGAGCAAAGGAACAAGTTTTTTATGAGTTCCAATATTATAACCAAAGCAATGGATCACAAGGTTTTACAATACTGGCATAATGAACCTATTAGAAATCCCACATTTTGGGTGTGGTAAGGATGTTAATAACTGCGTCAAAAAATTATTGGCGTTATGAAGGTTTTATTTTGATGGATAGACCAATATCGATTGATGTAGATCTCATTGTAGAAATAACAAGTCTTCCGACTGATCAAGAGAAACCTTAGCAATACTTAGATGAAAAAACTAAAGAAAAGGCTCTGGCAGAAGAAATGAAGAAGAAGTTTAGCACTGATAGGGGATCAAGACGCTTAATAATCAATAAGATCAATGAACTTATGAAAATATTGGAAACTAATTTAATGGCATGTAAATTATTGAGGAAGTTTCGCAAGGAGGAGGGACCAATAGGTTTCATAGTAGTAGCCACGCAGTGCATGAAAGGAAGATTATTAGGCTCAGATCCATATTTATTGAACTGATTATTAGATGACTGTAAAGATGCAAAATATCTAGGAACATAATTCCACTATTCATGGTTGATCATACTTATAGCTTTGGTGGGTTGGGGACACCCCAAATATAGTGTATTTTTCCAAAGGATTGGAAAGTGTCTCCCAACACAGTTTTCTACTTCGTGGCACAGTTCATACGTGAAGACGAGGAAAGATAATTCTAGTATATTTGTGATGTATTTTGATTAAATACATGAGAATGTGGTTGAGACATGGAGGATAACACCAGAAGTGGTGGAGGAACACAAACACATAGAAAAGTTTCAGGTGTCAAGGCATAATGTATGGATTCAAGAAAAAATGGATCCAAAGAAGAACTAGTTGCAGATGAATTACTACATCACAACAAATGAATTTCAATGGGCCATGAAAGAATGGTTGGAAGAATGGAAGGTACCAATGGTTTCAAAGAAGAAATCAAAAGTAAAGCAACCAGTAAAAGCTGGCACATCGCAGAAATAGAATATTTCGATAGCTAATATGAGGAAGGTTGTTGAGCATGCAAAGGATACAAGAGGGAGTGAGACAATGAGAAAACCTAGATAGAAGACTATTCCAAAGCCAACAGCGCAAGAGAAGGATCACATTGAAGTAACCAATGGAGGAGTACAGAAAGTGAATAACGTTCTCGCGTAGGAGGAACTCAGAGGAGGTGATGTATCATACTTGGAGGTATCAACAAGTATAGAACAAATGAATAATCTTCCTATGAAGAAATTTTTTTTACATGAACTAGGAAAAAGAAAGAAGATAAAGGCACACAAGAGCATCCCATAGCTGACATTGACAGAAGATGACATAGATTTAGTTGTTGAGAAGGTGCAGGACCATGCAGTAGAGGTGTGGTACGACACTGATAAGAAACAAGAATAAAGCATCCATAAGTTAACAGAATTTAAGGACACATTGGCACAACTGCAATTGAATGCAGCACAACAGAAGGAACAAGTGTAACCACAACATATTGTTAAGGAAAATTCAGTTCTAGCGAAGGAGACAGTCAATATTATAGTATCGAGGTGCGAAATGTTTTCTATCACTCAAAATATGGTGCAGATGGATGAGTAAATATCATAGAAATAGATAAAAGACATCGACCACTTGGACTTAGTGTTGGCCAAGGTCCCCACAAAAGCATTTTATAAACTACAAGTTAGTGTAGCACAGGAGATTAAATCGAGAGTGCGTGTGAACATGACGGATTTACAAACAACTAAGGCACTAAGTGACACACTGAAGATAACCCTCAACGAGATGCAGGTTGAGAAGGATTAAGAAAATAAATGCATGGACTAGATAGAGTAGCGTGTAGAAGAAGTATTTAAGTCAATTCCTTCCAGCGAGAAGGAAGGGGAACATTTATAGAGAGAGGAGAAGATTGGAAGGATATCACAAACCATGAAGAACTATAAGAGCCATATCACAAATATGATGGCAATATTACAACCAAGCACACCACTAGATTTTATATCAAAGAGAGAGAAGGAGGTAGTAGGGAACATGGAGAAAATTGTGCAAAACATCAAGGAAGTCATGGAGTTATATGATAGAAGCATGCAATTATGGACAAGCCTACAAGAGGACGAAAATGTTGTAGGAGTTGGAACAAGAGGAAGATATATTGAACATAATCACAAAGGACTTGAATAAGGATAATAAGGAAATGAACATATAGGATAGGCTGAGGTGCACACAAGAGTTAAAGAATTTATAGGAAGAACTGAAGAGTGTACAAGTAGATAAGCAGCTGAGACAAGCTCAGTTGGAGCCACTGCAGAAAGATGCAGAAAATATGTTGACAGAGATGGATACAACTAAGGAAAAGATGGAAAACCTTAGGTTAGAGGCTAAAGAAATGATGAAGGAACATATCACTGCACATAATGTGGAATCTATTGTAGAAAAGAGCACACAAGTGCAACCTAAAATCGAAGGGGTCACAGGCAAGTTTCAGGAACTAGAAAAGTTAGTGTGTGATGCAAACATTGCCTGAGTGGTTCGAGATGAGCCACATGTGAGTGATGGGGGCCTGTTGGAGTAGGATATTTTTGGGAAATACACAACAATAATGGAAGGAAATTACAAAAATGACCAATAAAGGATATCACACTAGGAAATAAGGAAAAGCAATACGTCAAAAGGCAGGAAAAGCAGCGCATCGTAAATTAAGGAAAAGAAGCACGGGGAAAGAGGGAAGTAGAATAAGGACAGTGTGATGAGGATTTTGGATTACTGAGAGGGGGGTGAATCAGTAATAGAGCAATTTAACCATATAATCCAAGTGTTATATCAATGAAGCATTATTATCCAATAACTGAAGAGTAAATAAGCAATGAACAAATGAACAATCATACACCTTCACATACACAGTACACTAGTATCTTACGTGGAAACCAAATCGGGAAAACCGAAATGCTTTTTGCATATGTCTTGAAGAATTACATTCATTTGGAGCACCAACTTCATTTGTTTTCAGTACACCCAAGCTGGAAGGGGGCTCCAACCCCTGGTTTCTGGGGCTGGCAGGGGAAGCTCCAACTCCCCAATTCTGGCTACAAGCAGGAAGGCTACAACCCCCCTATGTTCTCGGGCTGGCAGGGGAAGCTACAACCTCCTATGTTCTGCAGCTACAACCAGAAGGGAGGATACAACCCCAATGTTCTCAGGCTACAGCGAGGAGGTGGCTACAATACACATCCTTGCCAGATCACGCCACCATGAGTAGAAGTAGAATGATGGAACCACTTTGTCCACACTATCCTTTGTGAGATATCTTGTTGTAAACCTATACCAATGAAACTGAACCATGCATCAACCAACTGCAATCCAACTGTACCTTAAGTAGGTTACGTAACCATTGACCAATATGGGGACCACTTTGGAGTTAAATCGTTGTACACCTTATCAATCATGATAAGACAATAATGGAGTCTATCTATATACATTTTAACTATGCATCATGTATACCAATGGAACCGTTGTGATCATGTTCATCATGTATCAATGACAACTCATTGATCCATCTTCATCTATACACATTCTCATCAAAGGAAAATACATATTATATTACGTAATCATCCATCAATCAATCCTTTGACATCAATCAATCACTTGACATCAATCAATGGAAACCATTGGCATCAATGACAATAGCGAGTCAACAATCTCCCCCTTTGGCATTGATGGCGAAATACCAACGATGATGTCAACACCAATTTTCAATTATTGATGTCAACATGTAGATGCATCATGTTCACCATCAATAGTCAATGTGACTATCTCTCCCATCAATCTCTCCCATCAGCCAGACATCAAACACATCAATGTGATTATCTCCCCTTTGACATCAATGAGGGCCGATTTCTCCTCTTGAGTTGCTCCCCCTGTTGGAATTCCTTTGATATTCCTCTGAATTATATCTCCCCTTTTGAAAAAGGATATCACTCCCGATGTAACCTTTGAAATCATATGGATCATTCCTCCACATCTGATAAATCTGATCCACTGGAACCATGCCTCTATCATCCCTCTTGCATCTAATAAATTTCTCCCCTTTTTCATCAATATAGGGTATCTTTCCATCCGAGTTGCTCCCCCTGATACACTATCCTCTTATGGTGCTTCCTAAATTGTACATCTAAGACATATAAGATAAGCATTCAAAAGATTCATTTTGGAGTAGAAATAACTCAAGTCTTTGGCGAAGATATTCAAAGGCTTCAGGTGGAAGTGGTTTTGTAAAGATGTCGCCACTTGTTCTTTTGTGCCCACACATACTCAGCTTCGGATGTTCTAGAAAGTGATACTTAGTTGGAATGTGCTTAGTCTTGGAGTGCATCACCGGTTTTTTAAAGATACTGGATAGTACTTATTATTATCACAATATATTGGAATGGGCTCTCATCATACTCAGCACGTATGCTCCCCATCAAAGTTTTGTTTCATCCAAAAGGAACCGATTAATGCAACATCTAATGCTTTGGCTGCGATATACTACGCCTGAAATTTGTAGATGGGAATCTGAGTGATTGTTTCTTGCTTAGCCATGATACAAAACACTCACCTAAGTGGAATGTTGCTCCACTTTGAGTGCTTTGTGGGTCATCAATACCATTTGCCCCAATCTGCATCTGTTTAGGCAATGAGTGATAGATCTTTCCTTTTGGATACCAACAATCCAAACTCTTACGTTCCTTTGAGATATCTAAAGATCCTCTTCTTGCTAATACATGTGATTCCCTTTGGTACTGCTTGATAGTGCCACTTTGTCCAAATGCTACATGCAAGTGCGGATCGCTTTGTCACATATAGTATCTTGTCAATCATTGACCTATAATGCCTCGATCCTTGAACTTTGAATCATCATCTTTTCTCAAATTGCAAGCTGGTTTGCATGGGAGTGATAACTGGTTTGCAATCTTCCATTCTGAACCTCTTTAGCATTTCTCTAATATACTTGGTTTGAGAAATATAAAATTCCTTGGTTTCTTTTACATATACGAAGACCCAAAAAGAAGGATAGTTCTCAAGTAATGACATTTCAAATTCACTCTCCATGTCTTTTTGCAAATTTACGAAGCAACTTGTCATCATCACTACCAAAATAATATCATCAACATAAACTTTAGTTAATAAAATATTACCTTGACTTACCTTGAGTGTAAGGGGTTGTTGTTTGCACGTCCTTTTCTAAACCCCGCCTGCTGCAGATACTTATCATTTACATACCAATCTAGCTGTTCCTTGTAACTTGTCCATCTTCATTTAATTTATTCTTGAAAACCCATTTATCATTATACTATCAAACTATACTTATGTTAGCCAGTTGCTTTCTGAATATGTCTTCTCAAACTCTGCAAAGTTGCTCAAAGGATGGTTCCTTGGTTTTACATCCCGCAACTTCTACCACATAGACTCCCCTATCTAATATTCATATTACTTACTGGTCCTCTAAGCCCGGGTGGCTTTCAGGAACAATTCCAGCCTTTCGATGTGTATTCATCATCATCTTTATTAGTAGATTCATCATCATCTTCATTGGTAAGATTCTCTCACGAGTTGACTTCTTTCTTTCTGTCACATGGATTCATCTTTCACTACAATGTTGAAAGTACAATCTCTTGAAACAGTTCCTTATTTTACAATTTCTTCCTTTCTTTGGGTTATTTTCCCAAACCTTTATGTATCTAACATCTCCCTTTTCTGTGGAATTTTCTTCATCTCGTTTGTTATTGTCAATCTTACGATCTCAATTTTTGGTCTTTGTTCCTTTGTTCTTCACTGTTTTTCTTATCCACATACTTTCTTATATCTGATATTAGTTTTGTCTTTCATGGAAATTATCGATCCGTAGCTTCTACAATCACTGGCTATGTGTCCATAGTTATGACATTTGTAACACTCAATGTTATGTCTGCGACCACGCTAAGCCGCGATGCTTGAACATTTCTTTATAATCTCTGCAATTCGCAACCTTATGTCCAAAGTTATTACAATAGAAACAATGACCATAAAATAAATTTTCATACACAGGGAGTGGATAGTCTTCTTTGTGCGTACGTGAGTCCTTACGAGATTTTTCTTTGGTAAGTCATGATCGCAGTTGGGAAGCTTTTGTGGCTTGAACATGGATGGTATTCTTGAAGATGTATCTTCAATAGTTTTCTTCCTTAGATATTTAATTCCTTGCGATTCGAATTTTTCTTTGTAATCAACTTACGCTTCATCATACTCTTCCTCTCATACGAATCTGTCCGACATGATGAGCATCTTTCTTTTAATTACATTATCACGCATCTTCTTTGGCATTCTCACAGATGCGATGGGTGAAGAATATATTTCATGTAACTTATCCCAAAGTTCTTTGGTGATGAACATTTTACCAACCTTTTTCTCTTACGGTTTAGGTAATCCTTCGGATAAGAAATCCATTGCTATTTTATTTATTCTTCTTCAATTCCCTTCTTGGTTGTAGTCTTTGCCCTTTTGAACTATCATATCCTGTATGGCCGTAGCCAAATGTAATGTCCACAGTAACGTAAAATACTTAGATCCTTACTTGCTCCAAATCTCATGCACCCAAAACCATTAGAGCCATTAAACATTGGTACTCCATTCCAGGTAATCCATGATCTCCCCTTCCATTGTTTAAATTGTTTCCTGAAGGAACCACTCTGATACCAAATGTTGGATTCTTGAGAGGGTGAATCGGTAATAGAGCAGATTAACCATATAAATCCAAGTGTTATATGATGAAGCATTATTATCAATGGCGCAGAGTAAATGGCTTAATGAACAAATGAACAATCATACACATACCACGATTTTGGTGTTTTACACTTGGAAACCCGAATTAGGAGAAAACCACAGAATTCTTTTTCTTATATGTCTTGAGAATTACATTCATTGGAAGCACCAGCTTCCCTCAGGTTGTAACCTGAAAATATAGGAGGTTCCAACCTCCTATTTTCTCAGTCTACAACTTGAGGGAGGCTCCAGCTCCCCAATTCTCGGCTGGCAGGAGAGGGGCTACAACCCCATGACCTGGGGCTACAAGCGGGGAGCTTCAACTCCCCAATTCTCGGCTACAACCCGGAAGGGTCCTGGCCCCAATGTTCTCCAGGCTGTGGGAGGGTGGCTACAACCACCTTTCCTTGCCCAGATCACATACCCTGGAAGTAGAGAGTAGAGATAGTGGAACCAACTTTGTCACATCAGCATGAGATATGCTGTTGTAAACCCTATACCAATGAAATTACGAGACCATTGTATCAACTTTGTAATCCAGCCTGTACCATGAGGGTGCATCAACCATGCACCAACGTAATCAACTTTGTACCTTAAACAAATTGCATCAACCATGCACCAACCTCAACAAAAGCCCTCATCCAATTTCATCATCCAAATCCCGGTTGTACCCTCTGTAATAGACTACGAGATTGTATCTCACATTCCTGCAGAACCTTCTTAACAAAGAGACTAGCATTTTCATCAAAACTTTGAACATTCACATGTCCTAATAGTTTTGGATTAGTCAAACAACCACGACTTGAAGTAATCATAACTTTAAACTGTAATGTATAAAGGATGCGAAGCTGATACACAATGTTCTTCGGTGTGTTTTTATGCAATTCCTCAAAGTGGCCTTTGCTTGGAACCTCTGAGAAAAGGTTATAGCAAAAAATGTACCTTGGTTCCGGCTTATTCTAGAGGCTGACCTTGTGTAGAGTGCCCCGCACAAAATGTTGCTGAAATGATGCAGAACTTAGAAAGCACCTTCAAAGAATTTATCCTTCCTTACGTTTCGGCCTTCTTTTTTCTTCACTTTCCTCGAATTTAGGCTTAGATATCATTTTAGCAAACCTCAGGACACATATAGATATTCAGTAGCCAGCAAGTGTGATTCAAATGGAGAGCCTTGCCTCTTATTTTATACTCTTAATTAGCTTCCTTAAAACATATTCTAGGTCCTTGGCCCCACTTTCCTTATTTTTAGGGTTTGGGTCCCTTCTAATTTCTCATTAAATTATTATTAGAAATAATTTATTTTGTATTCACTTTGAATTATAATACACTCATCCACTTCACTATTTTACCTTTTAAAATCCTCTGCAACCACTTTGGGTGCTTTGACCTTTTGGGGCTTCTAGATGACATGGGGTCCTCCAACCCATTAGGAGCCATAACTCTCAAACCGTGAGGAGTTATGTGGCGTTCTAATACCACTAGAAATGGCATGACATGTACTATCCATATATAATAGTATTATCTGAAAATATATCATATTAGCTCATACATTTACCCATCAAACAATCTTGGGTCCATTACCCAAATTTTGTGGTCTTCAACTTCTCATGGCCTTAACTCTCTCTAACCATTGAGGGTATGTGGCGTTCCACATACCACCAGAAATGGAATGACAAAGAAATATCCATCTAGGATAGTTTCATAACAATTTCCTTGATCTTTATCGTTATTCCCTCAGCCTGACATGGGTCCTCCAACCATTCTTCTAGGATAACTCAATCCGTAGAAACGTCTTCCATTGAGCTTCACCATAAGGGGACCACTTTGGAGTTAATCCATTTGTACACATATCAATCCTTGATAAGACAATAATAGAGTCATCTATACATTTTTCAACAATGCATCCTTATACCAATGGAACCACATCCAGTCCATCTTCATCATGTATCAATGACAACTCGATGATCCATCTTCATCTATGCATTCTCATCAAAGGAAAATACATATTATATTACATCAATCATCCATCAATCAATCCTTTGACATCAATCAATCCTTGACATCCAATCAATGAAACCATTGGCATCAATGACAACATGATCCATGAGGAGGAATGGTTGGATCAAAGAGACATCCGTTGGGAGGTTGAAATGTGGATCTTCATCTATGCATTCTCATCAAGGAAAATACATATTATATTACATCAATCATCCATCAATCAATCCTTTGACATCAATCAATCACTTGACATCAATCAATGAAACCATTGGCATCAATGACAACATGATCCAACAGAGGAATGGTTGGATCAAGGAGCATCCGTGCACAGGAGGTTGAAATGTGGACAAACCTAATCGACTTAGGGTTAGGGTTTTGGTCGTAATGTAATGGGTTTTTACCCACCTTTTGTAGTATAAATAGATGTTGTATGAGGTATCTAGGGTATCATATTTTATGGTATCATGTTTTGAGTACTTTTTGAGTGATGAAAAAATATTTTTGGTTGAGAGTTGTGGAGCTAAAATTGATTCAAATGGGTTGTAACTGAGGGTCAGGTTGCAAGTTGTGGAGCTTGGTGCGACTTGGTCATTCTCACACCAACTATTATTTGTAATGTGCGCAATGTAGATATTTGATGAAGAATAATAAATAAGCATAAGATCTTTGTGGAAGTAGCCCAGGGGGGTGAACCATAGTAAAACATGTGTTATTGTGTGGAATGATTTTTTTATTCTTTGAAATTCTTATGATGATGAATGAATGAATGAATGAATTTGTTAAGGTTAATTTACAGCATGCACTAGATTAGTTCTGATATTTACTACAGGATGAATGTTAATGGTTAAGAAATGGTAGATTTGGATAATGAAGTATTGGAATAATAGATCTGATGTATAATGAAAGTAGAAACCATGTCTGACATCCCTAAAGTAGCATCCCTTCCACGGTTGCAGACATTTGGGTCTTGTAATCACCCCTAAATCCATCTCAGGTGAGACTGCATTGTGCACTTTGTGTGCAACGTTTCTTTCTGGTCTCCAGAAGGGTCGATGGTATACAGGTTTTTGTTGGAAACCTAAAGTAGAACCCGAGTCAAGCCCAAACATCCAACATGAATAAATTGAGAATTTAAAACAATGAATAACACAAATTGGTGAGTTAGTATCATATACCTTAACATGTATATCACCTTCACTAGTTTATGCATTGTATTTGAAAGAACGGTGGTTAAGATTTCAGATAGAAGGAATTGTCTCCAATAGGCCCGTGGATTTAAAAAAAACTAGAAGGAAATTTTTCAATATGCATTTATCCAGTCCACAAGAGAGAAGAAATTTACTTTTTGAATTTTATCTTCAAAACTATTTGATGCCTAATAATACCATGTGGAACCAAAATCATTTCATTGGGGATGTGAACTTAAGATAATTTTTATTTTTTTTGGAGAATGAATTGAAAAGGGCCCATGAGAAGGAGTTGTACGAAGGAGAGTAATGAACAGTTCCATTGTGGATTAGGCCAAAGGTATCTCACATACCTAGTATTTTTAAAAGTCATAATAGAATAAAGGTAGATCCAAGAATTAGAGAAGTAATGACCAAAGTACAGAATGAAGCAGTAAATGAATTCATCAACTTCTAAAAAAATTAATAACACTTAGTGATTACAACTTGTTGTGGAAGGAAAAATTAATTGAGTGATACACTGAAGATGAAAGATCCAAACTATTTATCAAATATTTGTGCATCCTTGTATCATAACAGGTTATATGTAAATATTGTTAGCGGATTCGACCTTCAGTGGATTGGCCTTTGATTTAAATTTCCCATGATATTGCACCCAATACTATATTACAAAGACGATGATATTTTCAATAAAGAGGAGGAAAGAAAAATATGGCAGATGATAAAAAAAATTGGAGGATTCCATGCAGAAGGTACTAATACACAACTACTTCCCTATTATTTTAGAGAGACCTATTCCACACATCACGTTCAAGCAATATCTGTGGATTCATATTAGTTACACAAGGGATGTGTAAAAGGTTAAGTTGGGGAGTGTTATACATTTATTTTCCACTTGATTTCCTGATGAATATTCTCTAGAGGTTAGCAGGATGAAAAAATGAGTTATGTCACTTTTCCCTTGAGTATACACCATCCTTTTTCCTGGTCATGAGATTTCCTTTGATATATCATGACCCAATTTTATGGTCACACCTTTCTCTCTTGCAAATCGCGACTGGTCACATCCTACAAGAATGCAAGGTGTGACTGGGTCTGTTACTCTCAAATTAGGAATAGTTACAATGAGATGGGATCAAGCTCATATTTCTCGTAATTTGACCTCAAGAATATTGTTATTTTGAGTGTCTAAGAGTTATCCACGATCTCATCTCTTTCATACTATATAATGAGGGTCTCTCATGGGAAAAAGGGAGGAAAAGAAAGAGTAAATTTATAATGTCATATTGATTACGGAGCTTGGGAAAGGAATTTGGGAGAAGCTTCATCAAACTATTTGTTTGTAAGTTGTAAGATTTTTGCTTTATTAATAGAATATGCACATGATTTTCCCCTCTAATTCATTGTATATAGTGATTTTAATATTTATAGAGAGTTAATATTTCATGTCCTTATGTCATATTATTGGAACTATTAGTGATTGATACATGTTACATTTGATCTCGTGAGAGGTGTTTGTTGCTATTCTTTTGTGTGTAGATCTACGTTCATGAAAGTGAAGGACATCTTCAAGGGAGTGAACGACCAAGGAACGTTCATGGACAACCATCAAACCAATGATTAAGTCCTCTACTCTTTGATATCAGAGATTTCTTCATGTATGATTTGGATCTAGGAAATTATTTTTCTTGCATCTATATTTTGTCTTATGTCTAAGAAGAGCCTAAGGGAGGTAACTCCTACATGGTGCATTTATCCTACAATAGACTGGTGATTCCACTGGGGAATTCATTACTATTATTTAGTTTTCTTCCTCAACTTTTGAATTCATATTCTCAACATCCTTGCATGTTTTAAGCCCCAAATTTTGTTTTCATTCTATCCATAAGTATTTTTCGAGTCTATTTGAGAGTGTTAAGTCCCACATATGCTAGATATGCCTTAGATATATTAGTTTTTCACACTTGTATGATCACGGTCATGGATTACACATGTACACAAAGTGACCACACACCTTTTGACCATGCATTGCACCACTACAATAGTGACCACCTAAAAATCACACTAAGAAGTGCGACCAGTGCTCGGGGTCGCGAGTCTCTCTACGTATAAACATGACTGATCGTTCTATCTTAAGTGGAAAGGAACAAACAACCAGTAAAAATATGTCTTTTGGAGGGACATCCTTCAAATATAGCCCATATATGCTTTATGTGTTTTGTTATCATCTCACAAGTATTTCTTAGATCTGTTTCAACAGTTATTGCTACAACCTTTTCAAGTCATTTGATCTTTTTTTTAACATTGAAAGATTGAGTTTTTTGTGTTGAAGACATATTTGTGATTGAATATTTTATTCCTTGGGTACTTTTTTTATTCATCTTCTTTATATTTTGAGTTATTAGCAAGTGTCATTGAATCCTCTCATTTCGATTGAAAGAAAGAGCAAAAGAAGAGTCTATTTTGAGCTTTCATGCAATATGGAAAGAAGAAAACAATTTTTTTGCAACCTACTTTCATAGTTGGAGTATTTTGGTACATATTTGAAAGAGCTTGTCTTTGTTTGGGATTTCAGGGACATTAATTTGATATTTGGGCATTTTAATTTTCTCCATTTAACAAAGGAAAAGTGAAAGTTGCATGCTATTGGGTGTTTATATGCATTAAGAAGAACAATATCTCTTCTCCTTCCTTTAGATGGAAATCATTGAAAGATAAATATTTTCATTTCATTCTTTCTTCATGGTTTTAGAATCAATTCACCACATCATTAGTTTCATCTTCATACACCTTACTGAGTGAAAAAACCATTAAAATTAAGGAACCTTAATAAAATTAATTAGACATATTTTTTTTATAGAACACCAACAATAGTATAAGGATAAGGCTTTTTGATTAGGGTGAAGAGAGTAAACTATCCAAGATTATTAAATGAGACAGTATAATACTAGAGAGAGTAAAAATCCCTTAGTAGCAATTAGCATTAGTCAAGAAAGATCCTCTCATATAGGATCCAAACACAAGGTCAAGTGAAGCGATCGATTGATATTTCCCCTCTTACGTTCGCCCAGTGGGACCATAGCAAGTTAGTATCTTCGAAGAGAGTCAAGTCCTCAGGGTGACACCACTTCTTCTTAGTTTTTGGGTCATGGATTTGTGTCCAACATTACCATTCCCATTTTCTAGCCTTGACTGTCGATTATCCCCCCTTGACCATTCATTGTGAATTGGTAGAAATAATAACCTCTCCTAGGATTCCACACAGGTGACTGCAAGGGGGATTCCTTATGGTATTGGTGCCAAACGTTCAATATCATCTTCAGCAAACCGGGAGGGTATTTTCTTGCAGGATATTACTTGCACCTTGGGGAAATGTTGTGTGATTATTATCGTAATTGTTTCTCATATCTTCACTAATGGATTGATATCCCATCTTTGGAATATCCTTTCACTTACTATTTTCTTGGTTGATTAACTTTATATTTCTTAGGGGTTTGTTATTTCGACATTCGTAGTGTTCTTTTGACATTCATAGTTGGACTTTGGGATCATTAGTTATGCTATACTTTCATCATGGTCGACCAAGGTCTTCAAATATCTCATAAAATGCAAAGGTTGGATCCTGAAGAACACTGTCTTCCACACAACCCTTCTAACGAAGGAACTATTAACGAAGAAGATTCTTCTAAAATTGGGAGTGTAGCTCCCCTGAGTGACCATCATGAAGGGGCGGTCGAAATCATTCAGGAAGGCTCTGTCCCTCCTTCAAATCACCCTTTTACTGGTCCTTATAACCCACTACTTGTTGAGTTTCCTTCAACAAGTTTTATTGATTATTTTTCTTCTTACTGCTTACCACCCGGTATGTATAGTAGGTGATCTTATGGAATGGATGCAACATCACCTAACTATATAGATATCAAGATAGCTTTCCTGACACACATCACCACTACTGGAACTTCTCCTTTGTGGGGAACATCGTTGACTCATGTTACCTCGTCACAACATCCTATGAACATAATGTTTGTTCCCACCTATCTAGTTCCACGCATGTATACACCAAGCGCTTTGCTTGGATTTTTTATACCTTTTCCCTCTATTAAGGTGGCCAATAGTGGTGTTGCCTTAGGCCCTGCGACAAATTGTTTTTTTTTTTCCTTCCATTCAAGTAGGTAACCCAATGATAGTCACACCAATTGTTCATCCTACACAAAGTGTTTAGATGGAAAGTAATTCTATACCTCCCACTGGGGGGGAATTCCAATTGGGGGAAACCCTTATATGTAGGGCCCTATTCAACAAGAAGGAAACAACCAGCATGGGGGAAACAACCAGATGAGAGGAAATAGCCATATTGGGGGCCACAACCATTTTGGTGGAAAACCCTCACTGGAAATCAACCACAAGCCGAGGGGAAATCCATTCCGGTAGGCCCCTCCATCGCTTCTACTTCAAGCCCTACAAGGATTTATACTAGACTACCATATCTAGGAGTTTTCAACACTCCATGGGGCCAACCTAATCCAATGAGAATCCATCCACAAGGAGCATTTCCTATTCGAACCATGAACCCCATGTTTCCTAATGCCCAATCCTCTCAACCTCAGTATATGGGAGGACCACTAGGTTTTACAATGCCATCACAACCTATATATGGTCCTACTAATACACCGATGCCACATCGATACTACCAGTATTAGCAACCAAATCGAAAAATTCCCTTTTTTTCTACATTAGATCTGTCATATTTTCCAGGTTTTACTAATGATCCCATACATCATGCCCCATTCTAGTCACCAATCCCTTCCAAACCACCCTCTGATATCCTGAAGTTCGACGAGATTCCTGGAGAATATCCTAACAATCATCTAATGACCTTCTATATTTTGTGTTCTTCTAACTCCTTGATGGATGATTCAATTCAATTAAGAATTTTCTAGAGAACTCTCATGGGCTTGACAAAAAAATGGTATATTTAGCTACCACGAAACTCCTTTCTCGACTTTAATTATCTTGCTATGGAATTTCTGACCCATTTCCATCTGTCAATCTGGTATGATGTTAGTACCAATTGTTATCACTGAAATTTCATCTACACATGGTTACAAGAACTCAACATCGTCAAACAGTGATGAAGTCATCCATGGACCTGAATTAATACCATAGCATTCAAAAAGGTAAAAAACTATACAAAGTAGTGAAAAATTGAAGAGTTCTTTGTAGACATTGGGCGCACGCATGCATGCGCAGAACATGAATGTAGAAATTGTGCATAGGTGCACGATGGGCGACTGTTAGCGCAAAAATCCGCGCACCTACTAAACGACGCATTTATGGAAGTGGTCGGCCTCCCAACCACTTATGGTTTAGCTCCCAAGCCGATTTGACCCTCAAATCTGGACTGGATCCGACTGGTGGGCTGGTCAAAGACCTAATAATGCCCTAATTGGCCTCTTTTCACACTACAAAGCAGTCAAACAATAACCCAAATGAATGCTATAAAAAGACATGGATGCACCTCATTTTCTTAAGGAATTCAAAGTAATGTTATGTTGCCTCTATTTTTTTGAGGACTCAATCTTTGACACAAGCATATTGGCACCATTACATTGGACAATCCACCTCACCATTGAGTGGATTTGTAAAGAGTTCTTTCGTCACCATTTTCCATTTTTCTTTGTTGTAAGAAGAGCTAGCTAGTGAGGGTCCAAGAGCCTTCCCTTGGAGGAAGAAGGGACTCATAGTCCCATTTCTTCTTGGTGCTTTGTTTTCACTAATAGATCAGCCTCAAACATTTTTGACATGGGTCTTATGGTTCTTTTTGTTTCTATGTCCCTATGCTCATGAATTTAGTTTTTATTGCATTTCTTAGTTTAATTCCTAATTCTAGGTTTTTGTTTTCTTTCTTTAACTCTTTTCTCTATAGATGTCCTGCTCAGCAGACCCAAATGAGCTTGCAAGCACCTCTATTTTGCTCACCAAGGTGATGAAAGAGGTGCAATAGATTGGTGACTCCACTGGGGAAAGGTATCAATTTCCTACCTCATTTGGGTTTTTCTTGGTCTTCCTTTAGTTTGTTTAACTTGCAGGTGCACTAACCGGCCTAAGTTGACCTGCCAACCAGCCAATTCCAAGTTGAATTGAGAGAAATCCATTCAGATTTTTCATTCTCGGCCATGTACCATATATGCGCGGGTTTTTAAACCCATATACGTGCATCGTGCACCCATGCGCCTGACTCATGGTTCTATTCTACACGCGTGCACTTTTTAACTTGTCTTTGCTCGCGCTCATCCGCTCTATGCACCTTTGTCTCCACTAGGACCCACGCATCTGTGCAAAATTTCACATTGCAAAGTCGTTGAGATGTGGGGAAGGCCATTTGCCTTCTTAAAAATGATTTCAACCATGTTTTAAAGCTGCACCACACTTAGTCCCCTCATCATATAAAGGGGTTAGTCAAAAAACACATCGGCACTTAGGTGGATAAAATCAATTTCCATTATTTTCTTTTTTCCACATGGATGGCTTGTTTTGACTCACAAGATAAATTGGAAATCATTTTTAGTCACATTTAACTTGCATTGGGACTAGAAGTTGAATGGAAATCACTTAGTATGCTCTTCTCTTGCGCCTCCAAGCGATCTTGAGAATCAAAAAAAGATTGTGAAACGATTTCATCTCCCTTAAGAACATTAAAACCTTTAGGAGAGGACAACAACCCTTCTTGGGACTCCTCTTAGTTTTATTTTTCAAACACATCTTAATATTGTAACGAGCCCATACATGCCCACATGCTACAAATATAGGAT
>SNQJ01S0022715.1:68284-87820 GCA_010110895.2 Picea sitchensis | reverse complement strand
TTAATGAGGAATTTCCATGACAGTAGGGGGGCCGCACTTAAAACCACCAACTCGGACCCCCCCCATCATTAAAGGTAGATTGTTGAGGGGGGGATTCCGATATGGATCCTCAGCAAAAGATCTGGGCGCGTGGATCTTAGCCGCCCAGATCTACGTGCCACTTAGTGTGATTCTCCTATGCACACAAAACTTTGGATAAGTGGGTTTTAGCCCGTTTCTTGCCATTTTTCTGCCAAAGGGGTCCATTTCTTAGGAAAACACCTCCCCTTTAAAACAAAATGTGATAACAGTATGAATCCCTCAACCCCGGGTTTATGCGCTTAACAACAAATCTTTGTATCTTAAATACGTCGGAATACGTCTCTACCCTAAAAAAAAATTAACCAACAATTTTTTGTCGAGGAAAGTGCTCTGATACCACTTGTAATATTCCAAATATAAAAAGTATGCAAAACAAAAATAAAATGCTAGAAATGGCAGATAAATAACAATATAACCATAACAACACCACAATAACATTGAAATGATATCAAAATAACACCAGAAAGAGCACTTTGATTCTAAGAGAAATGTTCATGGGCCTCTTTGAGGGGGAAACCTCCAGTCAAGTAGAGCTCTATTACAATAATATCCAAGCTAGGGTTCTCATACCCTTGACTCCTATTTATACTAAATATGTCGATCAAAAGAACCATCTAGAGGAAGATCCTTCTAGAAGCAGAAGCTTCTATTAGGTCTTCTTACATTCGACTTATTCTACTTTATTGCAAGGCCTTATTAATATTGACCTTTATTACATCTGAATATATTGTTCTACATATGTGAGGGGTTAGTTCCCTAACAGATGGGGTGATTTAGTAAGCACACTACAGGACAAGTATGACAAGATGAAGACCTATGACTTGAGTCTTTCTCTCTGAATCTATCTGTGTAGTGGATTATTTATAAACAAGAATGAAATTATTGTGTCATTCTTTAGGAGATGCTCGGATAATCTGGAGCATAGTCGTAGGAATAATTTGTCCATTTGATCTAGTCAATTTTGTTCCACAATGTAACAATCATGCATCCACATACTTTACTTAGACAAAATTGTAACTGACATGATTTTGATATGGTCAAATTTTGTCCACAATATAACTGTCATACTTTATTTAGACAAAATTGTAACTGACATGATTTTGATGTGGTCAAAGTTTGTCCACATTGTAATTGTTACACATCCACATACAAGAAGGTGAAATCAGGAAAATTAGTATAAGTTTGGATGCGTACTGATCATGGGTGTGTGTGACAAGTGAGGTGGAAGATGATACTATAACAGTTCATAGGAATATAAATGTAAATTTTTCAAGATGTGTTGAAATATTTAGTGATGTAACTTGTTTTTCTAAGTTTAAGGTGGTAGGTTGGTGCTAGGGTGATTTGAAGCTCACTAAGGATTGGTGTCCTCATTTTTGTAACAGGTTGGTGCTTAAGAGGATTAGTGTTCTCGTTATCTATGATAGGTTGGTGCCTTAGAGGATTTATGTCCTTGTTTTCTACGACAGGTGGGTTCCTATTGAGATGAAATTTATAACTTGTAAGTTGGTACTTACAGAAGAACATAAAAAAGATGTTATGTGGTTTTTTCCCGCATTAGGTTTCCACGTAAAAATATTTGTGTATTGTGCTCACTATGTTTTTTTTTATTTTTTCTTGTATATGTCATTTAGTGTGCACTTCTAAATAACTTAGATGCCTATTTTGAATTATGCTTTCATATGTCATTAAGAGGGAATTTCTAAATAAGTTAATTGGTTGAAAGGAAAGATAAATACGGAAGGTTAATGCAATATTGTTCACCCTCCCTCTCAGTATTGTTGTGAGTATTAACAATTGGTATTAGAGTGTAGGTACCTTCAATAACAACCTAAGATATAGAAGGAATATCACATCGAAAGTATGTCAAGTCAAGATTATTTTTCTTTTTCAACTAGACCTTTTCTTTTCAATGGAACATATTTTTCATTTTGGAAAATTGGAATGAAAACCTTCTTGATGTCTCTCGATGTGGAAATATGGCAGAGTGTGGTAGATGGTTATAAAATTCCAACTACTCTTCCAACTAATGAAGATGGTAAGAAAGACTACTACAGTAATGAAAGAGCTATGAATGCCATCCAAGGAGGACTTGCAGAAAAATAATTTGTAAAAGTAATGCAGTTGGAATCTGCAAAAGGAATATGGGACAAATTGGTAAACAATTATGAAGGAGATGAGAAAGTAAATTTGGCCAAAATTCAAGCTTACAGAACACAATTTGAAATCCTAAGAATGAGTGAAGATGAAAATGTCACAGGTTTATTTCTCAAAGTAGATGAGACTATAAACACCATCAAAGGGCTAGGTAAGAAGAGTGAAGAAGTTATAATAGTTCAGAAGGTATTGAGATCTCTTCCCTCAAGACTTGATGCAAAATTTTCTTCTATATAAGAAATGCACGAGATAGATAAAATGACTATGGAATTTTTTAATGGAATTCTAGCTGATTATGAGATGAGAACTAGGAAATAACAACCAGATCTAAAGGACGTAGTCTTCAAGGAAACAATCAAAACATCAACACCTCAAGATCATGATTCATCAGAACATTTCTCAGATGAAGAAGAAGTTAAATTTGTAAGGAATATGAAGAGGGGCTCTGGAAAATATAAAGTTATGTTACCATTTAAATGTTTTCATTGTGGTAAAGTTGGTCATTTTGCTTCTAAATGTCCTTTTAAAGGAAATAACACCAATGAAAAGGAAAGAAAAGGCAAGAATAATCCTATCAATTTTAAAAAGTATTTTAAAGGAACAATTTTGTATTCCAAGGAGGATAGCAGTAGATCTGACAAAGAAGAAAATGAGGTAGATATAATTCAGGATGAAAAACTCCTCATGGATTTGGAACAACACAAATCATCTCAAACATATATAGAAGAATGTCAAGCTATAGTAGAAATGGAAGGAGAACTCATTAGTGCGCTGGAGGAAATCTCTCGACTCAAGAAAAATAACAGACTAAGAAAATAACAATTGCAGGTCTACAAAGACAAATACAATAAGGTCAATGGTGAAATAGTCATCTTAAAAATTTAGCTAGAAGAAACCAAAAGAAAGGAAGAAGTATTGATAAATCAGATAAAAGAAAAGGAGAATATCTGCGATAAACTAGAAGAAGAGATAGTGTCCTTAAGAAAAGATCTAGAGAAATTCAAGACTCAAAGAAAATTCATAAAAGGATCTAAAACTCTAGATAAAATTCTAAGCAACCAGAGATCACCAGATGACAAGACAGGTCTGGGATATCGAGAAAGTCTAAAAATTGTTAAAGGTGAGTCAAGTACCAGCATGATAGCCAATGAGAAGCCTACAATATATGTAAATGATCTGGGAAACAATAGTCAACCTAACTAGGAAAAAGATGAAAATAAGAAGCAGTTAGAACTGAATCAGCCCAACTTTGAGGCAAGGAAGCAACATGTGCCTGAATCTTCTCAAGTTCGCAAACAAAGACTGATTCCTACAAGTAAGTTTTTCATTCCAAGGCATCCAAATTTTTTCTATGGATATTATTTATTTTGTGGCAACTTTGGACATAAAGTTATAAGTTGCAAATTTATTAGATATAGCAGAAGTATAGCAAAGATATTCAACAAACCTCAAAATGTTATGGTTCAAAATTATTTCAATAATCCCTTATCTCCTTTACCAAATGACCCTGAATGAAACATATGCAATAATTTTGGACATAAGGCAAGTGAACGTAGAATTAAGTTGTTTCCTATATTTAGGCAAGAAAAACAAGAAGATTTTACCAAGGTTTGGAGGAAGAAAAATAAAAGTGAATAAAATTGTGGACTATATCTATATGCCAAAAATCAAGAAAATCAATGGTACATTGATAGTGGATACTCCAAGCACATGACAGGAGGCAAAATTAAGTTTGAATTCTTAACTGAAGAAAAAGGTGGTAGTGTCACTTTTGGAAACAATGCTCCAACCATTATTAGAGGAAAAGGAAATGATGTATTAGATGAAGATAAAAAGGGGGAGACCAAAGAACAAAATGTGTTGTATGATGATGGTCTAAAACATAACTTATTAAGTGTAATTCAAATGTGTGACCAAGGACACAATGTTGTTTTTGATTCAAGAGGTTGTAAGGTAATGGATATGAATACAAGGAAGACTATTGTTAAGGAATTTAGAACTTCAGGGAATGTGTATGTTCTAGAAGAAGGAAAAGAAAAATGTTGTGTTGGTAAAACTGGTGAGAGATGGATTTGACACAAAAGACTAGGTCATCTTAGTTTTAATCATCTTTCTAAGCTAGGAATAAAATATGTTGTGAGAGATATGCCTAAGATATTCAAGCCTAAAAATATTGTCTGCAAGTCATGTTAGTTTGGAAAACAATAAATATTTCAAATGAATGGAAAAGAATACTCCACCACTTGACCTCTTGAGTTGATTCATACACATCTTTGTGGCCCTACGAGTACACAATCTCCTCAAGGTGAAATATATTTCATTATGTTAATTGATGACTATACCATAATGTCTTGGGATGGATTGTTGAGGCATAAATTTGAGAATTTTGAAACATTCAAAATATCCAAAGCACAGGTAGAAAATGAAATGGACTTAAAAATAAAATGCCTAAGGTCATACATAGGAGGGGAATTCACATCTGATGAGTTCAACAGTTTTTGTGAAAAACATGGGATCAAGAGACAATTTTCTATTGCCAGAACCCCTCAGCAGAATGGAGTAGTTTAAAGGATGAATAGAACAGTTCAAGAAAGGGCCAAGGCCATGCTTGATGAATCATAAGTACCCAGAACCTTTTGGGGAGAGGTTGTTCAATTTTTTTTCAACATTCTCAATAAGGAACACATAATAGTAAATAGTGATAAAACATTGTATGAGCTATGGCATGGAAGATCAACATCAATAAAGCACTTTAAGTTTTTTGGAAGCAAATGCTACATTAAAAGAAATGAAGACAACTTAGGTAAGTTTGATTCTAGAGATAATGAAGGAACTATACTAGGATACTCCTCCAGAAGTAAAGGATACAATTGCTATATCAAAAGGATCCATAAGATAATTGAGAGAATAGATCTAAAGGTAGATGAGGGACCACTTCATTTAGTGATATATCAACACCATAATGAGCAAGCAATACGATTAACTAATAATTAATGAGTTATAAGACTATGGAATGAGCTAGCAATAAGAACAAGAGGATTGAGAAGAAGAAGAGAGAATGGAAACATAATAGCCAAAGACCCCATCAAAGTATGTTCAAAAACATCATCCAGATAGTCATATTCTTGGAAATAAGGAAAAAGGTGTACAAACCAGAAGAAAACTTATAGATGCATCTACCTCTGCAAATTTTTCACTACTGTCCATGATTGAACCCCAAAAATTTGTGCAAGCAAGCCAGGATGATCATTGGGTCAAAGCCATGAATGACGAACTAGACCAAATAGAGAAAAATAAGACTTGGTATATTTTTTCAAGACCAAATGACAAAAATGTAATCAGAACTAAATGGGTATACAGAAACAAGATAAATGAAGATGGACAAATAGTCAGAAACAAGGTCAGATTAGTATGGAAGGGGTATGCTCAAGTTGAAGGAGTGGACTTTGAAGAAATTTTTTCTCATGTTGTAAGAATTGAAGATATCAATATGTTTTTGTATTTTACATGCTACAAAAAATTCAAAGTTTACTAGATGGATGTCAAATCATCAGTTTTAAATGGAGACCCTGAGGAAGAATTTTATGTGGAGAAACCTAAAGGTTTTCTGCTTACTAACAAAAAGAATTATGCCTTCCGACTAAAGAAATCCCTATATGGGATAAAACAGGCTCCAAGAGCTTAGTATTATAGACTAGAGAGGTATTTTCACTAGCAAGGATTAAATAAGGGAATTGTTGATAACAACTTATACATCAAGGTTGAAGGTAACGATTTGTTAATTATTATGATGTATGTTGATGATATTATTTTTGGTAGTAATATTGAATTAATGAGTAAGAAGTTTGCAATTGCAATGCAACAAGAGTTTGAGATGTACATGTTAGGATGACTCTCCTTCTTTCTTGGGTTATAGATTCATCAATTAGAAAAGGGAATTTTCATTTCTCAAGGAAATATTGAAGAAATTTGGCTTGGAAAAATGTGCATCAGTAAGCACTCCAATGACTACCAGTTGTAAACTCAACAAGGATGATGATGATTCAAAAGTAGATCAAACCATGTATAGGTATAAGATAGGAAATTTACTTTATCTCATAGCTTCAAGGCCTGACATCATACAAGCAGTGGGTCTGGTAGGTATATTTCAATCTAATCCTAAGGAAACTCATGTTCTTGCAGTCAAAAGAATATTCAGGTATTTGCAAGGCACTATTGATTATGGATTGTGGTATCCAAAAAACACAGAACTCATTCTCAGAGCTTATATAGATGCAGATTGAATAGGAAGTATTGATGATAGAAAAATCACTAGTGGAGGTGCATTCTTCCTTGCAAAATGTTTAGTATCCTGGATCAAAAAGAAACAACCATTTTTATTTATATAATTGAAGTAGAGTATATAGATTAAAAATCATGTTGTACACAAGTGTTGTGGATAAAGACCAATCTCAAGGATATTCAAGTTCCATGTGATCTACCTGTTTCTATCATGTGTGACAATACAAGTGTTATTAATCTCTCCAAAAATCTTGTTCAACACTCTAAAACTAAGCATATCCCCATCAAGTATCACTTTATCAAAGAACAGGTTCAGGATCAGGTGATTAAATCAAAATATGTTCCTTCCAAAGATTAGATTGCAGATATCTTTACCAATCCATTACCTATGGACTCTTTTGGGTACCTCAGAGAGAAGTTGGGAGTCCTTCCCACTCCTCATTCAGGTCCATAACTCTTCATGACGGGTTGTATTCTACATGGTGTTATGTTGTCATTGATGTCAACAAGGGTTAAATGGATTTATCATACAGACAAGTATCCCTCTATACCATTTGCAGGAATCGATAGTAAAGAACAAAGACAAATGTACATCATTGGATCAAAACAAGAGCATGATCAAAATAAGAGTATGATCAAATGGTAAATAATGAAGAAACAATGTTGATCGTTGGATCAAAATAAGAGCATTATCGGATGGTAAATAATGAAGAAATGATGTTGATCATTGGATAAAAATGAAATAATGATCATACGGCTCGGATCTCTTTCTGCAAGTCCACTGAACAACCAAAAATTGGCTAAGTATCATATTCTATCGATATCACTTAAACATTATAAGTATGCTTCATTATGGAGGTAATGGAAGTTGGGCATGCATTATAATGACATCTGAGAAGAGATATGATTCCCTGAGTCCAAGATTCTGCAAGCCCAAATTTTTCTAAGTATAGGTTCATCTTGGAGGTTGCAGAAGTTGGGCACACATTTCGATGACACACGAGAAGACATGTGATTCTGCAAGTCTGAGTGTCTGTGAACCCATCACATAAAATAATTCTAAGTAAAAGTCCAAGTTTGTTTCATTATGGAGATAACGTAAGTTGGACGTGCATTTGATGACACCCGAGAATACATGTGATTCTGCAAGTATGAGAGTCTGTGAACTCGAGAAAAATCACTTAAATTTCTCTAAGTATAGTTTCATCTTAGAGGCTACGGAAGTTGGGAGTGAATTTTGATGACACTCGAGAATACATGTGAGTCTACAAGTATGAGAGTCCATGAACCCATCACATGAAATAATTCTAAGTAAAATTCCATATTTAAAATGAATAAGAATTGTCTACTCAATGGTTGATTATATATGAACTGACGATCTGTCTAAAGCACCTAGATGAAATAAGGATCATCCATCTCAACATTTGATTAATTCTGTGCCATTGATTTATTCAGATGATTAAGTCATTATATTTGGTCCCTGCCAGATTTGAAGTAAAAATTGACCGTCCATCTCACCGGGCAATTAATTCAGAGTTGTTGGATCAAGATATTCTTAGGAGTAAGGTAGGCCATTGGATCAACTCATGGGTGCAATTTCAGCCATTCGTCGGTAAAAGGTAAAGTGGGTTGAATGAAGTGCATAGGTGCCTAAAATAGTTAGGCATGAATAATAGATATATGCACATCAAAATCAATGGTCAATATTTAATCTTGATCTCGATTAGATGGTAGTTGAGTCTCTATGAAACTAGAGCTCAATGGAACAAATAAATTAATTGTTTTAGTCAATTTCATGAAGGGTTTGTTGGATCGATCATTCCATAATAAATATTGACATGAGAAAGAATAAAACATAATTAATCTACAAGGAATTTGAAGTCGATTAGGTTAATTTTTTATTACAAACTATTGTAAATGAAGAAGCACATTGATTCATTTAAAAGACACAATGGTTCAGTGATGCACATCATTTGGAAGGATATATAAACTCATAATAATGAAGAATGAAAGTGTGACTAAGGAGATATCTGAGTATACCTGAAGTAGAGTCACTAGAATATATGAGTTGTTGGCACAGGGCCAGACCCAGGGTTCAACGCTACAACAACGCACCAACAAAACCCTAACTACCGGCCCTTTCGAAAACACCTGTGAAGTAGATGAAGTCTCACCCAAGGTAGAGGCAAGGGTGGTTGCAGGACTCAGATGTATGCAACCTTAGCTGGGACACAGATCTGTGATTCTAACACTTAACAGAGCAGTCAATAGTTAACATTCACCAATATACAGTCTTAGTTACAGTGCAGTTAAACCCTAATTACAGAGTATCATAGTATTCATTCACATATAAGGTACTTAAGCACTAATCATACATACATAAGTCAGATCTAACATCCATCCATATTATTAAGCACTACACATCAACAAATCTATATAGCATTCATCTATATTAAATAACTAAGCAAGTAAACACATAAACACATCAATACATCACACAAAGCATAGAAACACAACATGTACATGGTTCACCCCAACCCTGGGGCTACGTCCACCAACTCTTCTCTTCTTTATTATCTTTGGTTAAGCTTCTTACAGGCACATATCATCCAATTTCTACTCCGCAGAAGATAGGATATATGTGCACACTCCGCCAGATCCTCCTTCTTCTAGCTAGGGTATAGCACAAAGCCTTCACACAGTCTCTTGCACTAGCCTTGCAAGCCTCACATAGTATGCACAAATCACTTACAACTCTTGATCACATAGATCCAACTCTAGCACTTAGCACACCGGCCTACTAGGTCTCTTCTTCTTTCTTACATCGCTTAGCTACTTATTTATACATTAAAAAATAGGCCTAAACATGGGTAAACCCATGTTCCAACATCCCATACCCATTACATAATATCAAATCCCAAAAAGGGCCCTAAAAGGGGATGAGATCCTGCGATCTCCACTTCGTCTTGTGCTCTCTCTTCGACAGCCTGTTGAAGTCCCAAAATAGGTCAAAAATGACCGAGGATCCTCAAAACTTGGTCAAGGGCCAACATGACTAAAAATAAAAAAATGTGTTGGTGATGGTGGAAGGGAGGAGCTAGGAAGGATTGTAGTCTTATTCAGGTAGAAGCCTGAAACAGTAGGGCGTCGGTTCCTCCTTTCAGATTGGTTCTTGGAGAATTCAGGGGGTTGGAGCCTCCTTTCAAGTTGGTGCTTGAAGAAAAAAGGGAGTTCAATCTTCCTTGAGGAGGTTCTCAGAAAAAGGAAGGGGATTTGTGTCTCCTAGATTTGGTGCTCTAAAAAATATTGGTGTCCTTCACAATCACAACTTGTTGTTATAAAGACATTGTAATTCTTATTTATGATAAATAATTAATTATATGTGAATTCTTTGTTAATTTACTATTGTGGCTGAAAATGGTTTAAGAATAACTACTAATTGGATAAAAGGTAATATCGATTCACCCTCACCCCCTCTCAGTATTTACAACAATTGGTCTTAGAGAAAGGTTCCTTTACCACATTATAACCACTGGAAGGTAGATCCTAAAGAATCCAATGGATCAACAAAAAGGAATGTCATCGAAAATAGCACCACTATTCAAAGGACATGACTATGGTTTTTGGAGAATGAGAATGAAGATTCATCTGATGGCACTTGGATTTGATATTTGGAAATATTTAGAACATGGCTACACTGCACCATCTTCCCCACCAATTGATGTTGCTACAAAGATGTTATGCAATTGAAATTCAAGAGATTTTAATGTCATTTTAAGTGTATTATCCATAAATGTTTTTGTAAAAGTAATGCACTGCAAATCAGCCAAAGAATTATGGGACAAACTTAAAATTATTTAAGAAGGAGATGGAAAAGTAAAACAAGCCAAAATTTAAACACTTAGAGAACATTTTGAAAATCTAAATATGAAGGAAGAAGAAAATATTGTAGAATATATTCAGAGAGTAGACAAGATAATCAACTCAGTTAAGCACACTCGGGCTAGAGTAGTACTGAGATGGGTGATTGCTTGAGAAGTCCTAGTGTTTTACATGCCTTTGGAATTTTATAAACTTAGATTAATTTATCGCACATGCATCATGGGAATTGTTCTCCTCTCACTCTCTCATATATAATTGAGGTGAAGGAGACCCTTTAAGCATGCAATGGAGTGTGATGTAAATCTTGTTGTGAATGAATCATAACCAACATCTCTTTCTTTTTAGAGATAAGCTACACTATTCTGCCAATTTTTGTTCTACAATTCTTTTATGTCTTATTCATTAATAGAAGTTGGGTTTCACTGTATTTCTTTGTTCTCTGCTATATATATATATATATATATTGTCTCATTTCATTCTCAACATAATCTATATCAGTGGTATCAGAAAAATCTACTCCTTGTCATTTCTTAGAGTAGGTCCCTGACAAGATCATGGTATAGAGAGTTGGGTCTCTAGATAGTTTTTCTTAAGGATAACCGCTCTTGCAAGACCAAGTGACCTCCCATGGCAGAATAAAAGGGAGATGACAGAGCATGAGATCCTTTAAAAATGTTTCTCAAGGAAACCCTCGTGCGACAGACGAATGAGATGATGGACAAATTCGTTCAGATCCTTCAAAGACTAGCGATGGCGATGACTGAGGCATCGTCAACAAGAATCCATTTCGAAAGTGCTACACCCTTCAAGGTACAAGTCAATTTTGAAATCCCCTTATTTGAAGGCCAAATAGATGCAGATGCTCTAGAAAAATGGTTGAATCTTCTAGAAGGTTATTACTTTGCTCAAAAAAATTCCGACAGTGAAAATATCACCTTCACGCTCCTTAAATCCCTTCCCCATGTCAGATCTTGGTGGGAAGGTCACTGAGAGAGGTACACTGCATATGGATATACATCATTCAATAGAGAACCCACTTGGGCGACCTTTTTAGATTCCCTAACGGAGGAGTTTTACCCTTTCAGAAACTATGATGACCAGTACATGATATGTATGACTTTCTGTCAGAAAAGAGGTCAGACAGTGCCAGAGTACACTAAAATATTTCATACCTTGTGCTCAAAGTTGGGTATCAAATATTTTGAGCGACACCTGGTTTTGAAGTACCACAGTGGTCTACACATGTAAATTCAATCAAATATGGATTTATTGGACATATCCTCACTAGGCGCTGCTTATCGATATGAAATAAAAATTGAACAAAAACTTCAAGAAATAGAGTAAGCAAGAGTTCGGGTTTGAAAATATGCCATAATAGAAGCATGGAAAAGGAAACCCTAACTCATAGAATGAAGGGAAGATCGATAAGGAAGGCCAAACTCAAGAGAGCCAGTCCAAGATGCAAGAAAAGAATGGTAACATGAAGTTTAAGAAAGACACCAGAACATGGTGTGAGTTCCAAAAAATCCCCTGGAACAACATCGATCAATGTCGCTCAAGACAATCATTGGTGGCCTAATTGAAAGAAAAATAATCATAACCTGACTTAGAAATTATTTCAGAGAACAATAAAGGGGAAAAAATCATTGATGCAAAACCCACTGCTACCATCGTGACTACAACAACACAACCAGAAGAACCAAAGGAACTTGAGGATGAGGAGTGCCTCTTCCACTCATAGATGTGGGTAAAGGGAGCCCCACTGCATTTCATTGTTGACAACAGGAGTCAGAATAACATGATCTTAGTCGAGGCTTTCAAGATATTGAAGATGTCAATGATGCTAACCCCCAAACATACACCATCGAATGGTTGAGTCAGGGACGAGACATATGTGTCATCCAGTAGTGCTTCATTTCATATGGAATCAAGACCTTAAAGGATGAGGTAGTGTGTGATGTTTCCTCACTTAAAGTCTGTGATGTTATTTTAGGAAAATCATATTTGTGGAAATGTCATGCTATCTATGAGTTTCGTCCCCATAGGTATCTTCGAGATCAACTCTATAGGGTACCATTGGTAGCTTCGACTATTTCCACTTCATTGATATTGGAAAAACAATGTTCCAAAGTAATCCCTCAGACAAAAAAAAATTCTCTCTTCACGTTCCATTTAGACGATGAACAAGAGGTCACTGCAACCACTACATCCTTAGCCCAAGACATTTCTATCCAGCAAAATCAGGTCGACGAGATTGTAGAGGAGGATGAAGAGAATGGGAGTATTCCACATGTTCAACACAACTCTATTAGCCACAACCAGTTCTAGATGTGCTTGGGGTTCCAACCATTATCCCCTGTTGATATAGATCTTCTTGTTGCATATTCACTGAAAAAGTCCTCCCACTCTCAGACCAAGGTAAATAGTGCATCCATATCTGTTGAACGAATCCAACACCTCCAATAGGTTCATGACATCCTTCCACATGCAAAGTACAAGAAGGACATCTACTTCAACAAGGAAAGTGACTCACCAAGGTTCAGATTCAACATACATTTACCCATCTCTCGAGGGAACTTGACACAATGGTGACCATTTCTTACTAAGGGGGAGGAATGTATCTAGGTGGATCTCAGTGGCCAACTAACTTTTCTTGTGAATCAACATTTCGAGCCTATGGTTTTGATAAACCATGATATTCACCCTTTTGATGGGGAATGGAATGTAATACCATATTCATTTGTTAATTATAGAGATCACGTAATTATTTTGTAGTGGTCTTATGTTCATGCCTACAACATAGCGCTAATTCAACAACATGTCGTTAACACATAGAATTGTAAGGGTCAAAAAATAATTTCATATTTTTTTTTTAGTCATAGGGTTACATAAGTCATAGGTTTTTATGTCTTCTTGTTATGGTCATCACTTAAATTTTTATTTGAATAAGATAAAGTTAGTCTGGCCTTGGTCTAGAGTCTTTGGGTTATGTAATTTTTTATCATTACAAGGTAAATAAACCCCCATGAGTCACATCTTTGATTTTTACATCATTACCTTGACATGTCACACCTCCATGTTTTACACAAGATTCCCTTTGTCACCATCTATCCATTTAAGTGTCAAGTAAAATTTGGGTGTATGTGCTGCCAACTCACTAGGAGATTTCACAACGTACTCTAAGTACCTCATGCATTCATTTGTCATCATTTCATTTAAAGGATCATGTCAAAGAGGATTTCCTTGTTTTCAAAGCCTACATTTAACTATTTTTTAGGGATTATGTCACATATCTCTTAAAAACTTCCTCAAAGTGTGCAATCCATGTTTGAATCAGGCGTTGCGAACTAGTAGACATGTGCTACAAACTGGTAGACAGGCATTGCGAACTAGCGCTGTGAACTGGATGAAGAGGAGATTTGGAGGTTGGATAGATTGTATATGTATTTGTTAAAATACATAGACATATACATCAAGCTCGGGTCTACCAGGTCCTCCATGAGGGTTAGCACATTGTTTTAAGGTTGAGAGAAACCTCTGGATGGTTTATCTCTTGGCGCTGCAAACTGTCAAATGTTTTCCTACCAGTTTTCAAAATTCACCTCAATGATGTTTTGAACCTTTCCCACTAGACCAGGTTGCCTTTATACCTCATCCATATTTCCCACTTCTCAAAATTCACCTGTTCCACTGAATTTCCCGAGCACCGAGAACTATTACTCTAGCACTGCGAACAAGGCGTTGTGAACCCTTTGTTCCAACATTGTTCAAAACTTGTCTTCTTCATATTTTAAAAATTCAAATTTAAATATTGAATATACACCCCTCTCAAACTTGAAATGTGTCGTTGGTTAGTTGTTGAACCAATTTTAAAGATTGCACGCGTTATCATGTTGTTAACTGATATTTGTATTGATGAAAAAAGCATGTTTTAACAGAGAGTTCACTTTCACCTCCCTTTTATTATAATTATTAGTTGATATTCCTTATTGTTCATGTTTAAAGAGTGTCTTCTATTATACCTCATGTGTATAGAACCCGGTGTATAAATCCCTGTAAAAGACTATCCTATTGAAAACAATTTTGTTATCAAAACTCTAATTTCTTGTTTTCCCTGCTTTCACACATATAGTTGTTATTAAAACTCATAGAAAAACATTCTACCAGCAATAGTTATGGATATTCAACAACATAAGAAGACTCACAAGGGAGGGGATATTGCAAGGAAAGAACCCTATGATATGTAACTCCTTGACTCTGAGCCTTTGATCAGGGAAGCCTTTTAGAGGATAGGTTGTATCAATTTCTATCAAAAGATGCAGAGGGGGCATCTAGAGGTAGCCAGATAATTTGCACTCAAATTCAATGGGACCAAAACCAAAGTGGGGATGTTAGAATTTTAGGTTTCATAATTTTCCATATCTGTTGCAACAGAGATACCCAATATTGGAGAAAAATGGTTCAAGGCAATGCCATTAAATGCTTCCTTCTCCAAGGAATTCCTTAAGCCAGAGAGTCAGGCGGACACCCTGTCCAAAGGGGTACCTAGAAGCCACATTCTTCAAGGTCTTGATAATATGTTGAAGGTTATCCATAGGTATTTCACCTGTGAGGGGAGATTTAACATGGTATACCAATACCACATCAGGTTGTTACTGTGTGTTCATAGGTTAGCAAGAAGAAAAGGGGTGCTATGACTGATACAGATGATAGAGACACAAATGAAACATAACTTGGAGGGCCTTCACAACCTTCACATAGGGAATATTCACCCATGGAATATACCACTCCTATGGAGTTTCCTTCAAGAAAATCCATAGGCCTGAGAGGAAGAAAGCTTATGTTTCCTTCACCCATTGTTGTAGACAAGGTTACGACTAGGACACCCTTTACTAGAGCAGCAACCAAGAAAAATGTTCCTGTGAAGGATGATGTAGCAGAGACTTCATCCCAGAGGAAAGGTAAATCTGAATCTTTTGAGCAGCCCATTGAAATTGTTGATATCACTACTCCTCAATATGAAAGAAATCCCACCTTTAAGAGGCTCGAGAGGAAGCTCAAGGAAGCAAGAATTTAAGTTGGTAAAATGAAGGATGAAGACTTGGGTTATAAGAAGAATATTAAGGGGATGATGGGCATGTACAATGAGACTATTGAAAAGGCCAGGTTCTTGGCTAAAATATTCCTACCACTTCACAGGAAGCTCAAAAATATCTACAGACAAAACAAATCTCATCAAGATCAATTCATAAGGTTAAAGGCAGAACTATAACCCTTTAAAGAAGAATTGGCCAAGAGAAACCTGGACATGTTGGCCAAGGTTACTATTAGGAGAATCTTCAGAGTTAAAAAATGAATATGTTGAACCTCCATAACCAACATCAATTTTGGTCAAATTTCATGTTTTATGCATTTTTACAACTGTTTTAGGATGGCTGTGTTTTGTAAACCATGATTAGCTATTTTGATTCTTTCTTCTAGTCATGTACCAAGATTATGAAGTTGTTGCAACATTTTGGGACACTTGAGACAGTTTTGGGATGTTTTAAGACTTTGTAAAATCAAACAAGCCACTATAGGAAAGTTCATGACGCATGTCTGAAACAACCAGTTCGCAGTGCCTGGTGCTGTGAACTAGTTGTTTCAGACTGGCGCTGCGAACTCATGTTTTGGATTTTTTGGAGGGAAGAGTGACTGCAAGTTGTTAGGATGGATGCACACCAATTTTTTGAAGGTTAGTTGTGAGCTTGGAGGCCACCTACCTAAGGATAATGCGCTCAAATGGACACATCATCAGCTACAAATAAGATTCTTCCAACGTTGCCAACATCACCCTGAAAACTAGCATTTTTTTTATTTTTGTTGTACACTTGTAGCCATGCCACCTTTAGGCATAGGGATCATATGAAGGAGTTGTTATTTGAATTGTAAAGATGTCAACGATAGTCTAGGCTATGAGATGATCATTGTAATATTGAAGAAGGGTTCGAATGGTGTGAGAGAGGACTCATATTTTTTATATTTTCTATGTAGCAAAGAGTACCTCCTATTGTATGTACCAGACCTAAGACACTTTGGATAATGGAAATCAGTCTTGTTTCTTATCATCTTTTTGCTATCTAATTTTGATTACAGTCCATTGAATGATTCATTTGGATGAATTGTATCTTTGTTGCAATGGAGGATCTGTTGTGATATTGTTTACAATTATATTAGAGTTTTTTCTCTTTGATTATGAGAAGTTCTTATTTCAGAGAGTTTTTCTTCATATGTGTGTCAATACTACCTTATGTAGATGATAGGCATATTACATTTTCCTTATCAAGTCTTCCACCTACTCACCTTATTTCTTAAAACCTGATCTAAAGTTATCCAGAGACTTATTTGCTGGTGTATATTGTATGGAGTAAGTTGTGATTGACATTCCTTTCTGAGTTTTTCATCTATTTTCCACCTTATCATAAACACTTATCTTTAACATTCTAATGGGTATTGGGCTTGCACTTACAATGGTCTAAGTGTGACTTCTAGTGCTAACACATGTGTCCAATGAAGATCAATCAGAGATATTTGATGAAGAAGTAGAAAACTTCATGAAAAAACTTAAGAAAGGAATTGGTAAATTAAAAGGAAAACTACCTCTTAAATGTTTTAATTGTGGCAAAGTTGGACATTTTTTCAACAAATGTCTATGAAAAACAAGAAGAAAGTGATGATGAAGAAAATTACAAAGAGTACAAGAAGAGAAAAACCATAAACAAGAAGAAAGTCCACAAAAAGAAGAAGGAATTCTACACCAAAAAAGAAAATAACTCATCTGAAGAAAGTGAAGGAGAAGAAGAAGAATCAGAGCATCTATTTATTGGTATAGAGAAACATGATACTCCTACTAAAAATACTTTTGGTATGGATGAATACTCTGAAGAGGAAGGTGAAGTAGATCTTGAAGCATAATTGCTCAATACTCTGGAAGAGCTCAAACAATATAAAAGAAGACTAAGTCACTAAAAGAACAGTTACTAGAGTTTGAGGAAGCACAGAAATCAAGAGAAAGAGAAATCTCAAAATTAGTCAAGGAAAATGAACAAATCATCATTGAATTGAAGACTCAACTCCAAGAAGCCAAAAGAATAGAAGAGGTCTTAATAGAATAGCTTAATGAAAAACAACAAGACTATGAGAAGCGAGAAGTTGAAATTTTCCTTCTCAAAAAGGAAATTGAGAAAGGAAAGAATCACTCAAGATTTGAAAACAATTCAAAAATATTGGATGACATTTTGAATAGTCAAAGATCACCAAAGGATAAGACATGACTTGGGTATGATAAAAAATCAACCTCTGCAACACAGAAGATAAACAAAAGGAAAATCAGTTATGCAGATGCTCTTAAGATCACCTTAAAAATTGAAAATAACAAGATGAAGAAGGCACCATTAAAAAATGTTCATAATAAGTTGAAGTTTGCACTTCCCACAAAAGAGAAAGAAGACAAATACTATAATGTCTAGAATACCTCCTCCTAAGATATATCAACACATCTTTCTTGGATATTTCTACTATTTCAATAACTTTGGACATAAATAAGTACATTGCAACGCTTATGGAACATCATACATCCATAGAAATAATAAAAAATAATAAATAATAAAAAATAATCCGAAGAATAGAAGTTACAATTCATTTTCTCCATTACAAATCTTCAATGTTGAATGCAATAATTTCAACAATTATGGTCATCAAACCAATGAATGTAGTCTAACCACAAAAACAATCTCTTTTATCACTCAAGATAAGAAAATATGGAAAGGAAAACATATGGAAGATACATAATGCAAATTATCCATGTATGCCAAGAACAAAAAGTTTCAATGGTACATTGACATTGGATGCTCCAAACATATGACAAAATATAAAAGTAAATTTCTCAAACTAACAAAAAGGGAAGAAGGAAGTGTCGCATTTGGAGATAATGTATCTGCTAAAATACATGGAAAACACACAATCACCTTGGGCAACAAGAAAAACAAAGAAGAAAATGTGTTACTAGTTGAAAATCTGAAGCCTAATATTCTAAGTGTAATCCAAACTTGTGATCAAGGGAATATACTCATCTTTGACTCCCATAAATTTAAAATAAGAGAAGAAGGATAAGGAAAGTCGGTTGTTATTGCACAAAGAACCTCAAGAAATGTGTATATATTAGATATTAAGGATGAAGAAGAATTCCATATGAGTCAAGTAGATGAAAGTTGGCTATGGAACAGAGGGATGGGACACTTGAGCTTTGATAACCTAGTCAAATATAGTAAAAAGAGATCTATAAAAGACATGCCAAAAGTCATCAAGCCCTCAGATCCTGTTTTCAAACAATGTGAATTAGGAAAGTGGACAAGAGTCATATTCAAGACAAAAGAGCATTCTACATCAAAACCCTTGGAGATTGTTCACATTGATCTATGTGGGCCCTTTAGGACTAGAATCATACAATGGGAACACTACTTCATGTTGATCATTGATGACTACATGAGGATGACCTAGGTATATTTTCTCAAAGAAAAGTCGGAGGAATTTGAAAAGTTCAAAGAATTCAAGACTTATGTAGAGAACGAAACATATATAAAAATAAAATGTTTAATATTAGATAATGGAGGGTAATTTATCTCTAAATAATTCAATAAGTTGTGTGAAGATCATGGAATCAAGAGAAAATTCTTTGCTCCAAGAACTCCTGAATAGAATGGAGTTGTGGAGAGGAAAAACAGAACTATTCAAGAGGTTGCAAGAACTATGTTGAATGAACACAAGATTCGAGACAAAATTTGGAGAGATGAAATATATATAGCAGTCCATATACTTAACCGAGCAACTTAAAGCTAACCATGAGAAAAACCCTTATGAATTGTAGTTTGGAAGACCATCATCTGTGAAACATTTCAGAGTCTTTGGAAGTAAGTGTTACGTCAAGAGGGATGAAGATAATCTAGGGAAATTTGACTCTAGATCATATGAAAGTATATTTTTGGGATACTCACCTAACAAAAAGGCCTATAAATTCTATAATCTAAGATTGCACAAAATAGTGGAAAGTGAAAATGTAAAAATAGATGATCTAAAATTGAGAAAAATAAAATCTCA